>JAYWLI010000087.1:242500-277500 GCA_037074505.1 Albizia julibrissin
TTAAATAGAAGCCAAATCCAGTTGAGAAGAGACAAGCACGGTGACATCCATCGAAGGGATCTCGGTCGAGAAGCGGCCCAGGTAAAGCCAGATTTCAAAGGTTAGAATGTATTGGTGGCACATCGACCTAGAATAAGGGCTCTAGTCCACGATTCCTGGATTCCAACTTTTCAAAGGAAGTCTCAAGCTGTAAAAAGTAGGCCTGCCATCGATGCTAAGAGATACACGAGCTACCATAGATCCCTCACCGACGAATAGCGTACTTTCCTCTTAGAATATCTCTTGAATAGCCGGATGAACCACTTGAGCCACTGAATCCGCTCCCATCTCTACAGAGCCCCGAAAGCTTATAGGATCTCTAGGCTGTAGAGAAAGGGCCTATGATGGAATCATTGAATCTCAGCGACGCGGTGAAAGATCTAAAAGAGGTGGATGATCCTCTGCCGCCACTCCTTTCGTAGTCAACCCGGCCCGGGAGGCTTTCTCAAGTTCCAGATCAGATATGGGCTTCGGTGCCATCGTGAAAAGCCCTACCCTGTACAGAGGATATCGACTACCTTTGGGCTTTCCTTCTTTCTACGGGTCAGCTACCCTTATTCGTATCAGTCCAGGTAGGCGAATCATGCTACAATTCTTCATTCTTTTCAAAAAAGTCTACGGATATTCCCGAAGGCGGGTGATGCCCAGAAAGAATTCAAGGTCAGAAATCCCGCAGGGACGAAAGTGAAATACTTCTTTCTTTGATTCACGTACAAGACTAGAGAAGTGTGGGAGATTCCAGAGGTTGCCTTTCCACATGAGCCTGGCGCTGGAAGCTGCACAGAGTCTTTCGGGGAACCTTCCTACTCTGGTTGAGGAAATCCCAGTATTTGTTTTGGGAAACTCCTCACTCGCACGTAATATAGTAAGTAATATATAAGGCTCTTCTTGAAATACGTGGGCGAATAACCAATCCAATAAGTCTTTCTGGCAGGATCTCCCCAAATAGACTCGTTTTTGTAGGTGTCCTGAAGAGTTCCCCGAGAATGCCAGTCATAAGCATAAGAAAGCTCGATCGGAGGTGGCTTTCGGGCTTTCCTTTCTTTAGGAACCTATTTCCTCTGCGCAGATGAGCCCCCGCCTTTCTATTCTCTTTCAGATTGAACCTTCTTGGTGTCCAAGGCGACTAGCGATAGAGTGGGTCTTCGATACGAGCGAGAAAGGCTTTCCGTGTCTCATGCATTCAAGTCTATGTGTGTCACATAAACCTTCATAGCAAGCACAGAAAGAGAAAACACAGGACTTTGCCAGCCTAGTCCGATCAGTACAGCGTATTTTTCCTGTCAGGAATGATATCCACCACTTCACTTGAATTCTTTATGAGATTCCCCATAGGCACACAAAGAAAGGGGATTCCAAGGAGCCAATATCAAAACACTAGTTCGAGCAACGGGTACTTCTTTCGATACTGGATTTCTTTCGACGCCAGGCTCGCATTCTGCTTTCTTCTTTTTAGGGGGTAGGAATTTCTTTAAATAGTGACCGGACTTCGATTTGATTGTGTCCATCCTCTCCTTTCAGTCGAGCGACTACGTACCTTCCTCCACTCATCAGCTTTGTGGGAAAAGGTCTCCTTCAATCCAATCTGCATTCTTCCACGACTCTTCAACAATATCATGAAAAGTCTCTTCTAATTCCCATGCCGCATCATATTTGAACATCGCCCTACTACCATGGCTTTTCTGACAATCAGTATTGGCAACTCGAATCGGTCTATGATCCGATCCAAACCGCATTAAATGCCACACCTTCGCTTCCTGATGTTGCGACATCCACTCGGCCCAATCGAGTCTCTCCTTCATGTCTCCTTTAAACCATGTGAACCTGTCTCCAACATGCTCTAGCCTCACAAGGCCTAGTTCCTGAACACAGTTATTAAAATCTTTCATAGTTCTCCTGTTCGCTCTCGCTCCTCCTTTTTGTCATCTTCCTCCATGTATGCATTGAAATCTCCAAGAATCAACCACGGATCTCTAATACCAGCAGCAAGACTTCTAAGAGACTCCCAAAGCTTCACTCTAAATCCCGGGTTCGGGTCACCATAAAGACTTTCCATAAGGTGGCACGTACCCGAAGCTTTAGCCGTGACCTTACAATGGATTAACTGTTCATTCGAACACAAGTATTCCACTCGGTGGTTGTCTTCATTCCACATCAACCATATACCGCCCGCATACCCGCAAGCTTCGACCCTGATCCAATGCGTGAATCCTAATTTCCTGATGACCATGTCAGCTCTTCTTCCGCTAATGCGAGTTTCAAGCAACATCAAAACGTCTACATTACTCTGATTCAGAAGGTCCGTCCCTTACCCTTCTATGGAAGTTTCTTCCTCCTGCTCCTCTACAATTCCAACACATATAATCAATCATCATCATCAGACTGGAGATTCATTTTTATCCTTAAGGTCCGTGGCACACTCGTGCCCTCATTCTTCGTCGTTTCCCTCCGAGATAGCTCAGCCGAGGGTTTCTTAATTCCGTATCGAGGTCGGCTATAGCAGCAAACCTTGACACATTAGTCGCCGGTTTGTCTTTCTGCACCTCCCTGTTTGGTACAGTCCCTATCCCTTGGTTCAAACCGTTGACTTCTCTCCTCGGGTTTCTCTTCACCATCATCCATGGTCCAAAGACCTCCGTCCCCTCCGCCACGTTAACCTGTTTTTCCGGCGGTCTCGCCTGAACTGGAAAGGCTTCAACCCTCTGGTTGCTCGCGTTAGCTGTGAGCTATAACCCCTGGGTAAAGGAATCGATAGTGGCTAGTAGTTGATTCTTCGGAGTTCACAGTCGAAGCTGCATTAGTCCAAGCCGTACCCTACCTCTTTTTTGATTTCAATCAAAAAGGCTCTGCCGAGGCTCGAGTAGAAGAAGAGGTACTTGAACAGATGGCCATGGTTGGGTCTAGAGAGAGTGGTGAAAATCAATTACACTGAATCATTCGAAAAGGGATGGGCAAGGGTCCGAAGGAGGAGCTACAAGTGAGTCGACCGATACGATAGTCCGAGGTTACTAGTAGCTCGACTGAAAGGAGAGGAGTGAAGATTGCAGGTTCGAATCCAATTCGTGAGATGACAGTGATCTTTATTTAGCTGGTCGTGGCCATAATGTGCTGTTTTCCTCGAATGCCGAAACCGGAAGAAACGAGCTTTTCACTCGCGAAAGAAGTAACCACTCGGGCAAAAGCGCGGCCGGCTCCCTGGTAAGATGGAGGCTTTCTCTCTTCCAGACGTTTATTGTGGGAGAAGATCCAATATTTCATGCTGGTTGCGGCTAGGCGGGAGTGTAGTAACCGACTACACGCCTTTTTAGGTATGTAGCCCGGTTGCTACATGATCGAATCTCGTTTATCTGTGATCAGAGTGATGATCCTCTAAAAAACTTTTTTAATAGAATATAGAGGCTCAGTCTTCGTCTATGGCGGGCAGACTTGGAAGTCTTGCTCCCATTGTTCTAAGCGCCTTGGCTGCTGTCGATTCTGTCCTCCCTTACGCTACCGTGCTTTTTGTTTTGCTTGAGTTCTTGTACCGGAAGCAAGGAATTTCTTTCTTGTTGGCAGCGAGTTCAGTTCCTCATTAGTGTAAGCCCCTAAGGGAAGCCCTGAAGTCTTCGAAGTCGTGGAGCGAGGGGATAGGCTTTGGGGTCTAGAACCATAGCCCTGGCGTTTAATTTAATTAAGTGAAGCGAAGGAATGTGGATTCGGTTGGAGAACCTTTGCCGTAGCCGTAGCTGATGAGTGGCTATTTCCTTTTACTAATGCAACTAGTTGGCCCTAGGGGAATCAATCCTCTAAGAGTCCCGCAGGTAACCCCGTATTGGAGGCTACCTTCTCTTCCGTCGAAAGGAATTCCTTTCGCTTCGCACCTCACCTTGATTGACTGCCCCCCTTCTTGGGTGACTTGAGGATGGAAAATTCTTCTTCTTTTTTTCTTTGTCCGTCTCTCCATCCAACGTAAGGTAGGCTTTCCATTTTCTCTTGTGGTCCAACCAAAGGTCCCTCAGGGAATGTTTAATAGCCCCCGCTTTTAGGGAAAGTCTTAGCTAGCTTACCTTCCGGGCGGACTCTGTCTCTCGTCCAGTTGGTAAGTTGGTTCGGAGATCGAGGTTATTGGGTTCCCTTTTTGAGTACCATTTTCGTACGCCCAGCTGTCCATTCCGCCTAGCAGTCCAGTCTCTTTGGCATTCCAAGGTAAGGTAGGTCTCAGTCTAGCTGTCCTAACAGCGGTCTATTCTTCTATCTTTGCGGTGTGGTAAGTAAGTATTGTGTAGCGAGGTTATCTTTATTGGGGTCTATTCCCATTCGCCTAGGACCCTCATAGCCCGCACCTCTTATTCATATCAGGTTCCATCCTCTCTTTCCGGTGGTTCAGTGGGCAAAGTCCTATCAGGGGCATTTTACTTTTCTGGGTCGAGTACCATTCCAGGAAAAATTCCTTCTTTCTCTCTCCGCGGTTGACTGCTTTTGTGGTGGGAGAAGCCCTGAACTGAAGGAGAGATAGATGGGGCTCAGACATATAATGTCAATGGTGTTTGAACTCTATTCTCCAACTCGAAACTCTATTTTCAAATAAAGCCTATGGCTGATCTGTTTTCCCGGCCTGGTACCAACTCTCGACTTGATTGACGAAGAAGAACAAAGGAATGGAGGGGACCGGTCACAGGCAAGTCTGGAAGTCCTATAATAGAAGTCTCGTTTCAAGCCTACCGCGTTACCTAAAGCGGAAAGAGGATGGAACAAGTGACTTCATGCAGTTACAGCAGAGGAGGTATAGTCAGCTAGTTAGTGAAAGCACATACAGGCTCTGAAAGAGGTTCATCAACTACGGAGGATCAATTAGCATTACCTCACCATCATGCCCATGCCATTAGTTTGACCACAGGCATTCCCCTGACTCAGGACCTGGTCTAGTGAATCCTCTTTAGCATAGTGGTAGGTTTTGAAAAGCCAGCGCCAAAAGGTGCTATCAAGTTTGGTTCGTGTTAAAAGTATGTCATTGTTTTTTTACTAGATCTTTCCCATTCCCAACCACTAAACCAATAACCTGCATTGCATGAATCTTACTTCAATTCAATCAACCAAACGGGCTATTGATAAGGGAAGTGCTGAGGTTACGAATGAGTATTCTGTTCGGGAGACATGCATGCTTTTAGCACCGGGGGACAAGCAACCTCCTTTTGAGGACCAGGAATAGCTTCCCGAGCTAAGGCTAATAACAAAAACTGGAGTATCCAGTACTGATGGGAATTGGCTTTGAAGGAAAGGACTTCTTTATTTTAACATAACTCTTTCGAGATGCCAAGAATCTCACTCCTTTCGGAGCGGTAAGAAGCAAGAAAACAGATGCGCGTCGGAGCAGACTTTGGTTTAGTGATCACTTACGCAAATCGACTGATGTTATTAGTATGTGAGTAAGGTCACTTCATCAATAGGAACTTCACTTCTACCTGGCTAAGGGAAGGAAGAAAGGAGGCACGTATCGAAGGAGAAGAGGAAGAAGCGGGGATGCTTTGCTTTCAAATAAAAAAAGTAGCATTCGTAGTAGCACAGTAGCAATAGCATTAGCAGGGGAAGGGGAAGTTACTGGTCTTTCTTTCAGGGCGCTCAAGGGAGCAACTCGTAGAGGAATTCGATTTGCCAATAGAAGACTCAGATGTAGCCTTTCGGGTTGTTTGACTTAATAACGGACTTTGGGATTGATGTCGAGAGAGGACGCTCCATATGAGGATGAGGAAAAATAGCTCAAAAAGACTGAAGCTGCTCGAGGACTAACTATTTCATCAGTAAGACTGAGTTGACGGCGCTTTAGTATGAGAATAAGCTCTTGTCTTCATCTACGTTGTTTTAGGGCTGGTGTGGCCGCTCTTCTTGTTACAGTTAATCCACGAAAAGCAGGTATAAGGGGCGAAGAAGAGGGTGGACATGAATCAAGAGAATAAGCTGTTTCATCAGAATACATAGGTTTTTCAATTGAATTCAAATCGCAAGTAAGCTGTTTTCAAATAAGCTTTTGTCGCAAGAGAATGAATCTCCCCGGAAAGCGAAAGCAGACAAAAAGAGTACCAGAGGATTTTGGGGAATTGGATTAGGTAAGAAGAGCGGACGATAACAGTAAGCAGACGATGTCGGCAGAAGACAATTCGTGGGATCTTCCTAAAAGAAAGAGAAGAATGAGCTAAAGAATTGGTATGCCCAGCCCATGGAATTATATGTCGAATGAGGACGATTTCGAGCATAAAGAGAGAGAGAAGAGAAGAAAAAGGAAGTCTTTTGCAATAAGATAGGTTTAGCAAGATAGCTGCCAGAAAGACTTAGCCCACGGAGCGGTGCGTAGCGCTTAAATAAGTAAGAAGAGTAGCTTTCCGTCCCGACAAAAAGCATTTGACCCATTTCAAGGGGGATTTTCTTTACCTGACTTGCCTTCAAGCAGCAATGAGAGCAAAGCAAAAGGCAAGGAATTGATGCACCAATAATCAAAGAATCGGACAAGGCAAATAGCCAGAAAATGGCAAGTGCTTGAGAAGCACTAGAAAATAGAGAGCTATTGAAGAAGAAGGGATTGCCCTAAGGCTTAGAACTGCCATAGTTTTTGTACGAAGAGCAGGGTCGATGTGAATTTTTATGGCATTGAATCATCTATCGTAGGAGCTCTAAGCCTGTCAGCTCAACTAGCAGCCGCTGCTCTGCTTTAGTGCATTAGTTTAGTGCCGTCGATTACTGAATTGACTGCTTGACTTTACTGCATTACCTGCCCCTCTCGTCTAACTCGCTCCCTTTGGTCTCCTATACTTTCCAGTATAGCTATCTTTCGTTCCTGACTTCCCCGAAGGGCGAATTTCCATAGATCAGAGCTGACCGAATGGAAGATTGAAAATAAATAGATGGAGAAGAAGATACCTCGATGGTCTTACCAGAACTCGATGACGGAGAAGGAAGGCGGGCGAGGATTTGCAACTGAAGGATTTGATTTTGGCTCGATTGATTTCCGGGGGAACTTACTATTAATGCTAATCCATTAGTTCTAGCTCGAAGTTTGCCCTTAGTTGTCTCGAAGTTAGCTGCTTGGCATGAGTAGCTTGGCTTGCTCATGCGGGGCTTTGGAAATAAAGTAACCAGGGAATGAATATACTAATCTTCTAATCTAGCTAGAGAAGTTTTTTTGTTTATTTAAAAAGTAGATCGGGAGTTCAGGCAGATGTTAAATTAGGGTGAGCTTTACTATTATAATCTACAGGCCACTTAGCTAAACGAAATCCTGAGTATCGACTGTCGTGTGAGTCTCGACCAATGTGTAACTGCCGTTAAAAGGCTATAAGTAACGGCATTCTCATGCTAACAGGATTCAAGCTTGCTTGTGTGTACGTGCTTGTTATAAGTAGATGTGAAGGTGCCTAAGGAACCGCCCTAACCCCCCAACAAGACTTTTTTAGAGGCGTTTTGGCTATTCGTAGATCTGTTATACAGGCGATTTAGCTACTTTCTTTCAACCCTGAGTAGGTGGTATTAGGTGAGGGGATACACGCAGAACCGTTTAATTGTTGAACAAGCTACGCACCTTTGAGTTCTCGGGGTGAGGTGCGAAGCTAGTTCCCGAGTAAGTAGCTAAAAAGAGGGCAATCAAGCAAGCGATCGTAGGTACGCTATTTATATAAGCAGATTGGTGTGGAACTAGATCCTCCGCTATAGTAACAGTTGTTGTGTAGCCAGGTTCACCTGCCCAATGCCTGAGATTCCGTTACTCATCCCTGTCCTAAGTTACAAGACAAGAATGACTTTGTAAATAAAAGTCTTTTAGGAATACAAACCAGGATCGCAGACCAGAGATAGGACTCCCTTTTGGGAATAGACAGAGTTTGCCTTACCCACTTCAATTATCCTTTCTCTACGCAACCCAGGGCTTTCACCGGAGTGGAACCTTCACAGCCTATTCCGACAACGTGGCAAGCAAAAGGCCAAGACCTGTATGCCGACAACAGAAGTAAAGGAGCAAAGCCATAAGCAAAGCTAGCGTGCTGAACAGAAAGTCGTAGAGTGATCACAGCTTATTCACCAAGACGTGTGAACAGCCCCCTATTCGATAGCTGCTTGTACCCTGATTCCGATAACAAAGGGAATTCCTCCTATAAGAGCGGATTCAATCGGGTACTTTTTCCTTAACTATTTCCCGCCTTCTTGAGCCATTTTGAGTGCTTCTCGCTGCTGAGAAGCCCTACCTATTTACGTGGGGCGGCTAACTATCATTCTTTCCCTTGTACTTTACTAAATAACTGGTGCTCGCGCACCCACTTTTTCTTGACCTTTAGACCTTGCTTGCTTTAGTCCTACTATCCCTGGCTCTTGGCTCTTGAAATCTTAGACTATCTTAACTACAAATACAAAAAGGTAAAAAAGATTCTATTCTTGACTCTAGATGATCTATTGAGTAAGTAACTCATTAAGTAATAATAAGTAATATCACAAGAACCAGTAATTGGAATTTCATCCCTGAAACTTCTTTTTTTTGATTCTACTTCCGTAACTAGGAAAAAAGTAGAAAGGAAAGTCTCTATTTCAGTCCTACGACTGAGAATGATGTATATAAAGATAAAGATAAAGATAAAGAAGAGTTCAGATAGCCCTTCCCTTGCCTTTTGCAATCGCCCAATTTTGCTTTAGTCTCTTCCTTCCATGAGTTTTACCCAATCCTGTCATTCCTTCCTGAGAATGGATCCCCAATAGCTCGCAGATGAGGAATTCTTCCGCTACGACCCCCCTTACTTAGACGGGCGAGCTAATAAGTCTTGGCTGGGTGCCGGGAATGGAATTGCTAAAGATGGGCGTACTCTTTCTCGGAACGTAATCGTGGATATTATTTTCCTGATTGTGATCAAATGATGAGAAAAACGAGCTTCTCAGTAGCGCCTCGAAATGAATGAGATCAGGGAGCCGGGTCTGCTAGACCGGCCGGCGTAAGGTCAGTCTTGGACGGGTGAAGATGGAAATTAAAGTAATAGAGTAAAATGCTTTTTTCATAGGGGACGTCCTATTCTCTTTTAAGAACCCCCAAAAAAATGTTTTATCGGCTTGCTTAGAATGGAACAGGTACCAAAAAGTAAGGGACGAATCTTTGGATTGATCGGGCTATTAATTAAAGATAGAAGCGATTTCCAGGTCATGTAAGATCAAAGATTTTGGAAATGAAAGATTGGGCTGCTTCAGTCCAGATGTAGCTGCGGATGGAGAAAAAGATGGAGCGAAGCAACTCGACAGAGGAGCGAGGCGTTAGAACCCGATCAACATATTCTTTCTCTTGGTGGATCTTGTCACAGCGGATCATAGACTTGCTTATGAGTATGAGCCCTATTACTATCTTTTTCTTTTTTTTATGGTACCGCTCGGAAGAAAGACCTTTTTTACTACTTTTTCCAAAAAAGGAGATCCACCAGCGAATCAAAGAGCAGCATTCCTTCATTGATGGTAAATCGCTTCTTATATACTGACCTCGGCACACCCATATTGACTTCATTCTCCTCTCGGTTCTTGCTATCGGATGCCCTTGCGGAAGATCCTTCTAGGCTTTTCTTTTGACTCCATCGGATCTTCTTTGTCCCCGACCTCCAAATCAGGTAAGATGGTCACTTCTTGCCATGTCAGGGAATCCTTCTTTCACTTAAGAAGTCAGATCTTTTCTCCTGCCTTATTGATGTCCAACAATCGGGTTCTTTCGCTCAATCGATAGTTATTGCTTAATTGAAGCTTGCCCCTTCATTGCATTGTAGAGCCCCCATATGTTCACTAAAGATGAAGAGGCAGGTAGGCTTGCCACCAAAGACAGATCTCTATACTATATATAAAAGAAGGCTATTCTAGAATCATTTTGATAGAGGGGAAAATCGCTCAGCTTCAAAGCTCCCCCTAAGATATAGAAAAGAATTCCTTGCCTCTTCCTCATCAATATATAAAAGGGAAAGATAACAGGAATCCATTATCATATCAGATAAGAGCCCACGGTACAGAGCTTTCTTTCTTCACACGTTAGCTTAAAAGGATGCACGGGTCGACTATCCGAAATTCGAGACGTTTGATAAGTCAAGTTATCGCAGCCTTTAGATAGCAAGCGAGTTCTCATAGGGAAAAGTTTGATAGAAGAAAAAATAGAATGCCAAGAAAGGTGAAAGATAATAGGTACTTTACATTCTTTAATTGAATGAGTAGAACTCGAAATCCATCATTGGCTAAGGGAAAAGCTTAAGCTTAATTCCATATCCATAGAAGTAGAATAAGAGTTCAACCCACTCACTTTGAATAAGACAATTGTATTGGATTGGCGCCGTTCTTTGCCTGAGCCTGTGAAGCGGTAGAAATGATCGCGCTACCATCTTTCACTCAATCGAATCGAAAGGACCCTGCCTTGCCTATTATACCAAAAGGAATAATAAGATATGAAAGAAAGTCCACTCGCTGAGTGAATAAAGAAAAGAAATTCCTTCCCGCGGGTGACGAGGGACACTTAGCCGACTAAAGCATGAAGAAGGGAATTTCAAAAAGTACGACCATACGACAGCTACTCGAGGACTAGGCGAGCAATTTGAAGAGGTTAGTTTCAATCACTTGCCTCGAAAGCAGAATCAGATATCAGATGCGCCGGCAACCTTAGCCCCGAAAGCCGTAAATGCGAGGTTCTGACGGTGTTGATGACCCTCCTAATAGTAAAGCTTAGGGAGGTGGAAAGTGGAAGAGAGAGGTCGGACCTAAAAGGATAAGAAGGCTCTCCATCCACTTTATTTATTTGACAGAGGCAGACTGAATCGTGTGCGAGAATCTTTCGAAACAACAACTGAGACGACCTGTACCCCGAAAGAAGGAGTTTTCTCTGAAGGCAGGACTTGAAAGAAAAGTAGGCTTTAGCTTGAACAATGAAGTTAAAGGCTTGACTTTAATGTTTTTCGGGCTTACTTGAAAGACTCGCTTTACTGAAAAGGCAGATGAATGCCGTCGAGCAACTCATTCATTGCTTCGTGTAAAAGCTTGTAAAGGACATGGTGAAAACTTTCTTTCAACTTCTTAGAACAGGGATTTAGACAATGCCCATTTCCTCATGGGTGATCACTCGCTCTTTATCTAGAAATCCAATATGGTTTGAAGCGCTAGACGAATTTAGAGTCTGCATGGACTCAACACCGCCTCTCTTTTCCAAGGGTCGCTGTGACTAATCAACTCAGGTCAAGCTATCCATCCCGCCCTCCGGAACAGGCTACCAAGGAACCAAGCCACCTCTTTATTTTATTTGTGCTGGTATTCGTAAGTCAGCCGGCTACTAGTCAAGGTCTTCGCTTTGAAAGCAGGAGATTTGCCATTCAATCGATTCCAGCTAATATCTTATGATAAGAAAGGAAAGAGCAAAACTCATTCTGCATTGACTCTTTATTCATCATCTACTAAAAAAAAAGGAGTAGCTTAATATTAATAAAAGTGGTAGTGAAATTTGCTGTCTATTTCCGATCAGCTAATTACTGTGAAATAAAATTCTAATTGATGTCGAGATTAAGTGAGTGTTAAGTGTACTTTAGTAATAGTATGATGGATATAGTGAGCGTACTTTCTTACCTTGTCCACTCGCAAGCAAATGGTTTTTGAAAAGCAAAGCGCTAGAAATCGTGGTCAACATTTTTCCAGTGCGGGTTTGACCCTTATTTGGTATACTGTTTCTCATGTCGTACAGCCGAGCAGCAAAACATAAATTTTCGTAGATAAGAAGAAAAGTTTTCTCGTTATTCGTGGAGGGGTCGCGGAAGACTTGAGCAGTAGGTTTCGACTTGGTCAACTGTCTTGATTCAGATTGATTGACAACAAAACAAAACAATCAATTACGTAAAGAAAGGAATATATCAGTAGGCCAACCAATCTTGAGAGTTTTTTTTCGATTGAGAAAGCGGCGGGCCCAGTGAGCTCTCCAATAGTGCACCGAAATGGAGCCGGAGAGCCTGAGATCGGTTAAGCAACCTTAGATCGGCTAAGATCGAATTGAACTGGATTGGATAAAGCATCCGAGTTCGCGGATTCATCTGTTGTTGAAGCATACCCTGAAGCCACAGCCGAAGAAAATCAAAGATGGTTAGTAAGTCTAGATTCATCAACAGAGTAGGAACCCATCCATCGTCCCTCTTGTTCTGGACCGGTGCCCTAATCCATTTTTCTCTTTTTAAGTAAGGATATCGAGAGAGCCTTTGACCTATGTATGGGTATGGTCTCAGTGAAGGTCTTTAATGGCTCTTCGCTTTTCCCTTTGGGTGTACCCCGAACTTACTAGCCTTTCTGCCCCGGTAGCGAGGAGCGAAGCTGCCCCTATCAGATAAAGGCAAAGCGAGAGGAGTGATTTGAATCAATAGTTCGGTAATTTTATACATGATATGATGTCATTCGCTCATCCTTCTCCTCTTTTCTAGCTCTAGCTGCACATTAATCTTCCTTGCAATCAAGCTAGCAATCAACAAGCAGATCGAGACCGAGTAGCTTCACTAGTAGATCCAAGTCCAGTCATTGATCCCGTTGGAGTAGAAGCAAGGGTACAACGAGTAGCAGTTCCATCAGAAGCAAGAAGCAAGGGCGGGCCCCCTAAATAGTAGGGGCGGGGGATAGGGACGGAAGGCCTTAAACGGGAGCTGGCAAGGTTGACTAAGAAGGTATAAGGCCCTATTGGGTAGAAGGTTGGCTGAGAAGATCCTTCTTCAGCAGAATCCCTAGATGAATCATAAGAAACTGGAAACGCTATGCTATGAGGACTTTCGTCCCCATCCAAAGTAAGGTAAGTAGGCCGAAAGCCGGAGAGGAAAGCCCCAATTTAGCCTTCTCAACCTCCGAGCCCAAGGCGTAACCCAAGTCCAGAACAGCTGATACAGCTTCGGACCGACCCGACGGAGGCGCTCTGAACGGGCTACGGCTACCTTCTCCTACTTCTCCAACTTCTGCTTCTGCGGATTCCGCTTACCCTGAAACTGATTCAGCAACGGAAACTTCTTCTACTGATGCTGATGCTGCTTCTTCTGCTGATTCTTCTCCTACAAGCGGCTCCGGTCCGGAGGAAGGCACAAACGATAGTAAGTCAGTTGCTAGTAAGTCTCTGTCTTAGTAGTTCGGTGCCCTTCGCGAGACCCTGTAGAGCGAAAAAGACATCAATCATACCTACTAATATATATAGACCTAAGAAAGTAATACTCACAGATCGAAAGACGGCAGCGCTTGGGAGATGCTAAGGTAGGGTTACGTTTTATGGTAGGGTATGGTTCGAGATATTGCTAAATTAAGTACATGAATTTTCTTATTTCACCGGAGGGGAGGAGAGTGAAGGGACACCTGATCTTGATCTGATTAGTAGTAAAGTCGCTAAGGCCCTAGACTAATAATTGTTCTCGGCTGCCCTACACTAATAAGGCAAGGAAGAAGGGCCTTAGGCCAACGACGGGGGATAGGGCCAACGACTGGTTACGGGATAGGGACTGAATAGCTACTGACTGATGGACCGATGGGTTCCGGAAGGTTGGCTGGCAAGGATGGTTGGCGAAGAAGATCTAAGGTCTGCGTAGAAGGTTGGCGGAGAAGAGTTCGGAAGATGGGCTCGCAAGGAGGAAGGAGTACAAGCTCGACCGCAGATCAAAGGATAGGCCTAGACTAATAAGGGGTGACTTGACTCATAGCTTGGGCTAAATCTATCTCTGAACTCAAACTCAGAACTCGAAGTCATTTCCTTTCTCAGGCTCTGGCTCGGCTTACTGCTGATTCAGCTTATTCTTCTTAGCCTTAGCTCTAGCCAACTTCTGATTCCGATTCCGAACCCTTTCTTTATATCATATACTTTGGTCCTGTCTTTCCCCCGTCCCTTGGGTCCCCCTATCCTGTTTAAGGACTTCCTTCCTTCTCAATGCCCGGACATCCATCCAATCCAATGCATTCATAATACTATCTAAGCCTGATCGTGTATTTAGCCGCTAAGAAGGCTGATTTGACTAAATAGAAAATAGAATAGAATTGGATAACCTCGCTAATGCTTTCATCGTCAAGAGAGTTCTGAGTTTGAGTTCAGGGAGAGTAGGTCCCAAAGGGAGTGGATTGGATTTACAGACTACTAAGAGTTGGGATCAGATTGACCGTTAGGAGAACAAGACTGATAATGAGAGGTACAAAGTTGCTCGACTGGTAAGGAGAGGAAGAAGGTAAGCCCCTTTTCCCCCGGATCTGTACTCTTTCCCGGATCTGTCTGTGTCCGGTCCGTAAAATCAGATGTTCTTAGCTCGACCAACCGGAGAGCAGGAGCAAGAAGAGCTAAGCTAAGCTTTAGGCACAAGGTTCGAGAGAAGCGAGAAGAAGAAAGGCTCGACCGCTAGGGAATGATTGGGCTCGACCAACTAGAGAGGAAAGCGTACAAGAGAGGAGCATACAGCAGCTATCCCGTCTAAGTCCCTAAGTCCCGGGAGACCCTTCAACACACTCACTGTAATAACACAGTAGACTTAGTAAAGCGCGACGACCATTGAGAACTTTAAAGCGCAGGTAGCCGTCACTTTCAATGTCTCACTGAGCACATAATGCTACGATGGCTGAACACAGCGGCTGATTAATTAGACGACTGCGTCCAACCACCGGAGACCCCCCCTCAGCGGGAGTCTCTGATCAGTCAGAAGAGACCGGAAACGTATGAGTGGAGGCTTTTAACCCTCGCCTTAGCGTTTATCCCAGCCCAGAATAGCTAATAGCTGATAAGACTGAACCGACGGAGACATTTTGAGTGCGGGGCTTAAAGTGCTTTGGAATGAATATAAATATAGTAGCAAGAGCAAGCCTAAGCGCTTACGGCTAACGGCTATATATGTACTTATTATTGTTCTCGTATCGCCCCCTAGAAGACAAATAAGTGCTATCGACTTTCGCGCTAGTGAGCCCAGAAAAGGCATTACCAGAGGCCCTTAGACAAATAGGGCCGGACCTCATTCCTGACCGACCATCAAACTCTCAATAGCAGCTTAAATAGGTTCGAACTGATGGAATGAAATGAGAATATTCTTTAGTTTCACACTAAGCTCCCGCACTAAGCTAAGCTAAATCAACCCAGCAATCAAACTCCTGTGCGCACGTTAGCGAAAGCCGGTGCGCGTTAGAAAGAAGCAAGGGCCCGAGCGCAAACGCGTCTCAAGCCCTCTCGCTTTGCTTGAGCGACCCATTACGTTAGAAGGCCTCTCGCTGACGCTCGAGCCACTATCGCTCCTCTCCCAGCATCCTCCTATCCCTATTCCCGACCAGGCAGAGGTATAATATAATAAGAACAAAATCCTTTACTTTATGTGAGTAAGCTTCCCCCGTTTCGGAATCCAATGGGCGATTTGACTATCGATCTGCGAAAGACTGAGAGAAGGGGCGCAGCGGTTGCATTGATTCCACGGTTCCCAACAAAGCTAGAGCGAGCGAGCTAAGACTTCCACTTTCTTTTGTATACTTAATTCATAGCTGCTGCTGGGTCAATCCTGCATCAATAGCTGCGAAGAACTTTCAACGATCAACGAAGAAAGAACCCGAAGGAAGTAGTCCTTACCAAAAAGACTCACTCTATTTAGTTATGGGATGCAAGAAAATGCTTTTGTTGAGGACATTTGACTCCTTTCCTTGTACGAATGGAGGAACGAAGCTCATTTTTCCCAACGGTGTGGTGACAAAAGAAGTAACTGGGATGCTCCCAAGAAAGCAAATCCAAATTATTATTACTATATACTATAAGTTACTTACCACTTGACCTCGATCAATCCACTGATACAACTGAGGAAGAGACAGAATGCGATTGCCACATTTCAGATTGAGAAGGACTTACTTATACTTAGGCCTCGATTATAACGAACGTACTCGACTGGTTGATCCTGCAACAGGCTTTCCTCTCTAACAACCACGCCCACCCTCGACGATATCTCATTTGGTTCCTATAATGACCGAACAGAAGTTGAAAACAAAACCATTATTTGGTACATCTGCCAAGACCCAATACTGACCCAGGATTCCTTCCATCTGACCTTGGGAGCCAAGTTCCTTTGCTGTGTGGTTACTGAACGCTTTCCTGACACATGATCCTGTTCCCGAGCTACCATTTCGCAAGATACCATCCCGATTCTCAACTCTTGCTTTCGAACCTACACCTCACAAGAGCACTTAAGCACTTTCTTCTATTACCAGAAGAAAGAGGGATACTAAAAAATGAAGCCTTGATCTTCACTATACGCTAAAAGAAAGAAGCCTTAGATTCCCCACCCGATCATTCGAAGAACCGGAAGGGAGTCAAAGCTCGGGTTGGTTCTTGATCAAGAAAATTCTTTAATATATGCAATTCTTTCGAGAACTAGAAGAAAATCCCTCTCTCATAGAGCAAAAAGGGGCACTACCTCCTCTCCTTTATTCTTTAAGTCAAAGGCTTTCAATTCCGAAAGAAGTGCTAATCTGGTCTACCTACCAGTGATGTGATATCCATAGGTTCGAATCCTGCCCCCGACACGATATGATGAGCATCTAGCTCGGATAAATCCACCTGAATTTGTCACCACCGGGTTAATAAACTTTGGCACCCTTAATGTACCTCCAAACTAAGGTAAGGGCCTCTCCCTCGAACCTATACTATAACAAAACCTCTCATTACTTGATGAACATAGATTGGGTTTAACCTTCTTGCTTATAGTGATTCTGATTAGGCTAGTTGTCCTATGACACGCCAGTCCACTACTGGTTATTGTATATTCCTCGGCAACAAGTCGATCTTCTTTCTTGGTAAAGCAAACAACGGAATCTCATTCCTCTGCTGAAGCGGAATATCGTGCTATTGTATGGTTGCGCGAACTATATAGCAGGTTGGGGGTAGGCGTCACCAAAGAGAGACGGCACTCGAAGAAAATTAAGTACTAAGAGGTTTAGGTACGTAGCGCAGGTAGCTAGACCTACAGGGTACGAGTTCAATACCATACTTGGAACGAGATAGAGAACGAGCGTAAGAATCGGAATCCACTTATATTAAGACAGACGCCTTACTAATAAAGGAAAGAAGGGGGAAAGAGTGGTTCATCTCGACTCATCCAACGGACAAGCAGGTTCCACGGGGTTAGAAGTTAGCTCATTTTACCGGGACGAGCAAGGCTTTCGAGGAGCCCTACTTCTAAGAATAAGGCCTTCACCAAGGGCCGGCTTTCAAGCCAGGTTGCATGCATGTGACTGAGTCCGGAGATTTCGTTTTGTTTGAAGGGTGGACGAAGTACGGAGCGACGTGCTGTATTCCCGGTATGGAATTAAAAATTTCGGTGGGAATGATGGGTTCAGCCGTATGAGCTCCATCATCTCTAATCAACTAATCATCGAACGCTCTATAGAAGCAGCATTGGTAGATGACGGATTTCACCCAATATCTATTCTGAAAAGATACGGTGAAATTCGAGGAGTCCTCCATTCTCCGCAAGGCGAGCTTCTATCTGAGCGCACCTATCGCGCCTATGTTTCTCAAATAAGGGAACGTGGCACGAGGGAAAGCGTTCCATATCGACGAATCATTCAGGCCGTACGCGGTTCTCATCTTCTTTTAGAGAGAACAGATGGGAGGTTGTATTGATATAGAAAAATAGCTCGGGGTAGGGTTCTTGTCCGTCGTTTATGTAACCCATGTATCTCTGGGAAAGGGAGCAAAAGAGAGGACGGACTCTGACGTACTTTTTGGGGATGATTCATCCTCTTTTGAAAGGAACTGTGGTAAAAAATGGCCGGATGAACTACAAAAGGTCTGATACCTATCATCTCATTTCTTCTTGTTTACTTTGAGTGATGATGATTGGTTATGTAGGCGCCTCGAAACTGCTTCTCCCCCGACAAGATGGTACAGCAATGAGGGTTCGACCGCAAAAAAGAAAGTTGCAGACCTGCTTACACTGTAACAAAGATATAGCATACACCATAACCAGGGAAGTCAGCCTAGCGGCTGTCTCCTTCATGCGATTTGTGATTCGGTTACGCCGAAAATCTGGTTACCTTTTCACTGCTCTTTACCTTAAGCAGTGTGCCGTATCCCTCCAGCGGTATTATGCTGGGTGTTACGACCCTAGGGCCAGTTTATCGGTACCGATTTCCTTGACTAGATCAGGTATACCCCGGATCATTCCGTCTGTCTTGCGATCGCATATAAGACGACGTGATGCTCACGGTGATATGCTGGTTCGACTTTACCTATCATGGTTTGGTCTATCAAAATTGATAGCGGTGGCCCGGAAATCCACTTTCTCATCTATTGTGACCCCAAACCCAGATATTGGTTCAGTCAAGGAGGTTTTGGGGATGATTAAAGAATCCTTCAAAATCCTCCAACCATTATATCTTCCTGATCTCCCAAACATTCCTCTCACCAAAGGGATGTCTTGGGAACCGACTTGGAAGTCCACTCCGGTTCTGGATTCTCTACTGTTAAACTTAGGTTTCTCAGTAGATCCAGTGATTGATAAGGCTAGAAGGCGTTACCTCAGGTTTCAAAAGATTTTTTAAAATTGGAAACATGAGGTCAATATTAAAAAGATCACGCCGGCGGCGGACTTCTAACTATAAATTTCATAAGAGAAGTGCTTATGGTTCACAGACTAAATATAGTGTAGCCATCTGCTGGCCCAAGGCCCGTGCACTCTCTAATCATTCCTTAAATCTACGGACGGAGGCATTCCTTACGTTACATGAAGACGGACTCCTGACGATCTACTCATAGTAGTCCACTCACTCAGGACTGGCCATAGGTTTGTTCCTCTTATGTGCGTGTGTGGTCACCCTTAGGTTAGGTAGCCAAGGAAAAGCACATGGTAGAAAGCAGTTAAACAAGAAAGTCAGAGATTCGCTCGTAAAACCTTTCTTTCCTTATATAAGTTATTCTGTGACACTTAAAGGGAAAATGCTCCTTTTCTCACTACTAAAAGCGCACGGGGCATCATCGATGGGCTTTTCCACCACCTGCTTGCTCCGCGCTTCACCACTCTATCTCACTTTAGCCACCCAAGATTACTGGCTACTCTCTACAGGTTCATTCCTGTTGGCATCTACGAATGTCGGGTTAACCAAATTCTCTGGTTAAACTACTTTAAGAATCCGAGTGTGAATGGCACCCGCAGTGATGTACCGAGGAGTCGTTCCATCGAGGATCGCAATTTCTGAGTTATTGGGCTTAACGTTCTCTGAGTTCGAGATTTCCAGTATCACTAGATATCGAGGCCTAATCCCCACCATCTATCTTATTATATAATAAGGTAAATGACCGGACTTTAAGGCGACAATGATTATATCTATGAGTAGATATCCTTATTGTTTTCGGAATGAAAAGCAATTTCTTAATAGGAGAGAGGAGGTCGAGAAAGAAAAAAGAAAGTGACTAAATGGCCATGTCCCTTTGCTCAACGACTGTGCGTAGGTTTATATAAACATATATCTTTTCTTCGTCTCCGCGGAATTAGAATTCTCATTCCCTTGAATGAATTTAACGTATCCGGGCTTGTTTTCTCTGTCGGACCATTCTGATAAAAAAAGAACGGACACCGTCCGGCTACACCACGTCTATTTGACGATTTTCCATAGATGCTTTAAAGCATGTGGTAAACACTGGGACGCTTTCCCGATCTAAGTTTTTCTTCTAAAAAGAGATGGGGTGCTTTTGGCTCCCGACGAGGGCAACCCCATTTTTGGCCGAGGCTGACGTATTGAAAGTAACCCGATAAGCTCGTTTACATAGACAAAGATAACCGGCATTGACCCTTACTACAAGCTGTCAGGCAAAAGAAGATAGAAAGAAGAATATTCGACATTGTAAAGTCTTGTTTGATCTTCCAGTTAGTGAACTACATTTTTGTAGTTATGTGGAGATCATAGATCTGCTTTCGCAGAGCTCTGGAATCACTATATCGAAAAACCTCATCTTCACCTTAGTCGGCGCCCCCTTGACTTTTTGGGGAGTCTTCGGGTGGATTTCACTTGTGTGTCTGTGCGGTTGTTGTATTCACATGGTTTTTCGCTCTTGTTAGTCTACTCGTGCCAGGGAAGCTTACTTATTCGTTATTCGTCTTACCATTCTATAAAACGATTCGTCAGGCTTCCTTTTATAGGAAAGACTATTCTCTAGTCTTGAACAGGTAAAGCCTTAAAAGCTTCCTTTGGGTGATCAAAGATGAGAATCAAGGCCACTCGCTCCCTATTAAATAGGGCTCACTATTCGAAAGAAGGGTGACTGTTACTATATGTAACTTAACTAAATAATGTCTTACTTCCTGGCCCTATCAGACCAGTGACTAAATACCTGGCCCGGCTTTGACTACTTCTACTTACTTTCCCTTACTGCAAGAAGCCCCAGACCTTCCGTCTTGCGGTGTGTCAGAGGTATTATATGAATAGTGAACAGACAATTCACCTCCCTTTCCGGTCTCACTTCACCACTCTGGCATTCCTAGGCCAATTCCATCTTTTCATCGTAAAATGATAAGTATTAAGTATAAGTAGGAGGGGGGAAAGTACGGATCAACTGGTTCGCTTCTTGGGGGTGTTAAGGCTTTCAAACGAATTTGCCCAGTTTCATAAGATGCTATGGGAAATTGAAAGCGAACTTGCTTGCCTAGCTTTAGAAGCTAGCTATAACTTGATGGAAGTAGTATCAACTACTGATACAGTGTGAATCAAAGTAATTTTTTATACTCTTTCTACTGCGCCTGCTGGATCGAATGGCGGAGAACTGGCACTGAGAGAAAGATCTCATATTCTAGGGAGAAATCTATCTTTTCTCATGAGCCCTCCTCTGTTGACCCAGCCAGGAGATCAGGAGTTAAGTTAGCTCGCTTATAGGGAAATAGCGAGAAATTTACCGGGCGGTCACTGGAAAAGAACATAGAGCGAAGGCCAATAGCGGGCCACTACTCGTACAGCTACCAAGAAGGCTTAGATGGGTATGGGTTTAGGAATAGAAATGACATCTTACACTAGTGAGCTCTCCCTTTCCTGCAAGATTGATCTTGCCTACTTGGCTTAACGGATGTAGGGCCCAGAGGAAGGAGAAAACTAGCTCTGCTCTAGCTGGCTTTGTATTCCTTTCCATTTTTAATAAGCCTTCCTGCGGTAAATATAGCAGCTTTTTGTACAGCCTGGAGAGCTTACCCGGATAAAGACTCTTACTTTCACACTAGCTTTTTCTCTTTTTCTACAGGATTTTATTTGCTACCTTAGAGACTAGCCCAGAGAGGAGAGCAAAAGCTAACTATATATATTAATACGTAGCTTTTGCCAACACACATGGAAAGAGACTCGCTTTGAGCCCTTGCCGCCCTATCCAATTCTTTCCCTATCCTGCTTAAAGGCCTGCACACTTTTCTCGCCTATGTATCGAACATATTCGATCGCTTCCATCACAGTGAACTAGCACTGAAAAGAAAGCCTTGCTCTCTGGATTGCTCACTTGCTTGCGTAATGGTCAGGAGAAGAAATTAAAGTAGAAACATATAGAATTCCAATCTCGGTAGGAGAACTCTTATCTAAAAGTCGTCTTTCAGGGGCATTAACAGATAAGAGGGCGGACTCTATAGGCTGGCTATAAAGGAAGAAAAGGCAGGCCCTTAGCCTTTTTACCTAGAAGCAGCTATCCCTAGTGAAAGATCTTAGTGGCTTTCCAATTGGCACATTTTAAATAGACATTTCTTATTGTCTTCTGGCTCTCCTAATAAAGAAAAAAAGTACAGATTGGTACGAAGGATTGTTCTAACTTGATTTGATGACTTCCTGCTTGTGTTTGAAAACAAGTGTGCCTACAGGAAAGAAAACAAGGGCTTAATAACAGATAGAATTGATGACGCCCTTATGACTTCAACTAAAAAGAAAATAGAAGTAAACGCAGCACCAATTCTATATTCTAATAGACTTGGAGGAGGGTCCCTCGCTCTGGCAAAGATATATATAATAAAGAACTGACGCCTAAAAACCATGACTTAAGCTTGAGTCTTCCTCACAACTAACTAGAATGTTATTATTGCACCTGCTAGTACAATGCCAGAGACGTAAAGAGCTAGATTTTGATTCTCTCTGCCGCGCCGTCTGCTTCATCATTAGATGATGTTTCTTCCTCCGCTATCGATTGGAGTACTTCTGCAGCCCCTTTCCCATCAACGAGTCCCGAGCTTGAGGCACTACCTATATGTTCAACGACTCTTGAGCTTGATGCTCCGGAATAAGAAAAAGAATTCACTAATTCCAATACATCATTAAGACCCATGTCAGGTGCTAATAAGGTATACCAGGCAGAATAGCCGATTAATAATGATGGCATGTATTGTCTTCATACGTATCCCACTAGATGCAAGTGGAATAACTATCCACGGCTAATTTGAGATAGGAAATACCTGCGAGCATAGGAGTTAGGCTGATATTTAACCCAAGCAGATTTCATTTTTAGATAGGGGTGAAGGAAGAAATGAGTTAGAAGGATGGATAAGATGCGTCCTATGAACAAAACGAGAAGGTTCAACATTTAGAAGATTCCGATGTCTTTCTCTCGCAAGCATTTCTCTTATTCTTCTATCCTCCCTTTGAAGTTAAGGACTTTGAATGCGCAGGATCCAAAATAGGTGTTCCTTCAAAACTACCACTGGAGCGGCTGTAGTGGTAGGAAAAACCTGACATCACAGGATTCCTATCTTGCACTCTTTGACTCCAACTCCGTGACGGGTAAGAGCCAAAACTAAAAGACGAATATGCTGGATAAAAGATTCCATAGGAAGAATTCCATGGGTCATAGTTGGGATTGAAGCACCCCGTACCACTGAAGGTCCCTTATGGGGGTATACAGAAGAAGACCGGGCATTAGCTTAATAATATAAGAGAATCGACCTATCAGAGAATGTATCATGGAACTTCTGAATAGAGACAGCTTTATTCTCACATTTATGTGTGAATTTAGAATAAATGCGAATTCATAAAATGCTGGGCTGTTAACCACAGAAATGTCCTGGCATGTTTCAGATTGTTCTACAATCTGAGGAATCCTGTCACGTCCTGGATTTCGCCAGGCCTTCCTGAATAGAAGTCTAAGCATGGTATCAGTATCGGAGGAAGAAAGCTCCAGCTTTGCTTTGAAGCCTACTCTTGTCTTGCTGGCTTTCTTTTTTGCCCTCGCCCAGAAATGCTATAAGTTTTGAATATCGCATTTCTGGGGCTAATGCTTGGTAGTGCCCTGACTTGCTTTTCCCACCAACCGTCAAAAAGGAGAGTGGCTGATTTAAGACAATCAATGCGTTGAAAAATTCCTCTAAGACAATCATAGTCTCAGTGGATGCATCTTGAGGGTATATTTCCACTGTGAACCTGATTTGATCATTCTTTTTTCGACTTCCTTGATCTCACAAGGAACTGCTAGCGTCTGAGTCTATCCCCAATCCCTATCATGAAATAGCTTAGATCAAGCTCATGGGAAAAGCACACTTTTCTTTCTTCATTCGGTTAGGTCAGGTCAATCAGCCCCTAAGCAGGCCTCTGTCTGGTCAGTCTAAGGCTGGAATGGGACTCCCCAATGGAATGGAATGGTGTTAGAGCGGCTTGGCATTCTGCCCCTATCGCTAAATCAATGAGATACGTGGAAAAGAACTTCTTTTAGAGGCTGACTTCACCTTGGATAAGTGTAGTTCTTCGGGAGTGAAAAGACTTGCCTATATGCTTTAGCTGATGGCGTAAAACCGAGAGGCTCGAACGTTTAAGAAGTTACTTTTTCTTCTTGCTTTCCTGGTCTTCTTCTTCCTTAGCACTAAGTAAGCAAGCTACCTTGCCTTTGGAGCTAGGACGGTAAGAAGTCCTTTTGCCCGGTCATTAGATTGGAAGCCGCAGGAGTGTTCGGCACAAAGCCTGCTTAAAGCAAGAAGAAGAGCTCCTTGTTCTATTGTAATACTAACGCTTTCCCAGCCTTTCGGGCGTAAAGAGAATGGTATTTCATTCCCAGTTAATAAAAGAATAAGGAAGTTCTTTTCCGCTGTTGAGCTCTTCAAGGGACTAGCAGCATAAGGGCTTTCTAGTTTTTACTGCGTTATAAAGCATTATAGAAGGGTTTAAAAGGAAATATTTCTTAAAAGAGTTCTTGAGTCCAGGCTAGGGAACGATTCTTAAGTAGCAGGCATGAGTGGCGGACGTGCTAAGACAGTTCTTGAATAAAGAATCTCTCTTGCGGAATAAGGTAGTTGACTTACTTAGTGCTTCCATTAAGGAACTCTTCCTTTTTTTCCTTTTACAAGTGTAAAATAGAGAAGGAGAACTTCTCTTTTCATGCCTTACAGAAGAGTGAACATACTCTCGGGTCTTTTAGAACGAGTAACTCTTCTTTGTCCTTGCCTTTCGTCTTAAGCTAAGCTCTTAATGACAAGGAGTTAACTCAGTTATATAAGTTAAGGTAGACCCTTAGCAGAAAGAAAGTCTTTGATTGGTCAACATTACTTTCTTGAACCAGTCTATGAGACCTAAAAGTCTTCTTCCCTCAGCCTTGAGCTCGGCAGTAGAATTCGCTTAGCAGTGGAAGAGTCTATAGAGATGCCTTAGGGCAATTGTAGTGAATGCAGCAGTAAGAAAGAAGCTGCTCACTCTGCTTTACCGAGAAAGGGAACAAAAGAAAGTAATAACACTGTACCCTACCCTAGAAAGGGTAATGCGATTAGCTTGCTTGAACGAATTCGCTCTTGGAACGTAGTCGCTTAAGGTTTTTGAAATGAATTTACTACGTTGCTTAAGCGAAGCTTACGGGGATCTACTATTCTTTTTACAAGCGTAAATCTAAAGATCAGGGTACAATGCTATCTACCCGTTAGGGGACACCTAAGAAGTATATGTCCCCAACTCTATCTGTACTCCTTTAAGGGCGCACAAGCTTAAGTCTAAAATCGGACTAGTAGTGTCAATCTTTTAGCTAGATGGTGCCACGGGAAGGATGGATGCTGTGCGCTTGCTTGCCCAAGGGGCTCTCTCGTCTTGGTTTTTTTATAAAATGAAAGAAAGGAAAGAGTAGATCGTTCATTCTATTAAGAAATGGGTCATGATTAGGTCGGCGTCGGCTAGGGAACTTCCTCCGAGAGCTATTCTTTATTTGAAATGAAAGACTTTTATAAAGGCCTGAAGGAGCCCTTGAAGCAAACATCTTTTCTAGGAAGACTTTAACTGCTAGGATAGATGGGCGAGAACCGCTAATAGATCAAATTCGGAGGGAGTGAACGCCATTCTTTCCGAATGGTAAGTTTGGAGAAATAGATTCTTTCTCATGTACGGCTAAGCCTTGCAGGTAATTTAAGTCTGTGTGATAGATATATCGTAAGAGAAGAAAGTCAACCAAGGCTACAACTCTATCTAAGAGAGCCAATACATCATTGAAGACCTGTCGTTCTTCATTCCTTCTCTCTTTTGAGACGATTGGTGCCGATAGTCGTAGATTATCTCTTCTCAATAGCCCACCCTTTCTTTGAACATTGTCGACGCCCTGATTAGCTGATTCATATGGTCTTTGATGTGCTTTTAAGGGGGTTTCTTTTCGTCTGATGACAAGGGAAGAGTAGAACCTCTTGATTCCATACAGAGATGGGAAAGAAGAAGTCGCATGAGCGCCCTTCTTCTTATTAGAGTCATTACCTTAACAACTCTTTTCCATGCGGAGCGTCGTAAGGTTTATAGTTCTCAGGTTCTTCCTCGTGTGCTCTATTCCACTCTACCTCGGGAAGATGAGCTTGCCGACTTTCAAGAGCTGAACTTAGCCCGAGGGAATGTAAGCAAACAAGGGGGCAGTTGGCTCGTAAGCGAACATTCTAAAATCATCGAGAAGGTCTAGTGTAGCGCCCAACTCTAAATCGGAAGAGAAGAGCGGACGGAACTGAAACCTATTTTATTCTTTTTTCATCCACCCAGCAAGAAAACTCCATAGCTAACGCTATAGGCTTTCGCGCAGCTCTTTCCGTTGCGCGTTCCTTTCCTTTAATGAAATATCTCTTTCGCCCGCGAAATCAACAGGAAAGAAGCGCATATTCCAACAAGACCAAGAACTCCTACTCGTACGAGAGCAGTAGCAACGGTAATGCCTCCAACACCGGTTATTCCCACAGCTTCTTCTATTCCTTGGTGGCCTGCAGCTCCTATTTGAACAAAACCCATTCTCGATGCAGCTTCTTCTTTCACAAGGGACTCCGCCATTGAATCTATTATCTAACACTTTTTACGTGACATCTGATCTTTCCTCCCTCACAGCAGAACCTGTAAAAGCGGAGACTGCTTATCCTAAGAATGACAGGTATTGATTCACTGCCCATTTGTTGCACCTGAGACCAGTAGCGGATTCTATGCCATCTCTCCTCTTTCCTCTTAACTGGGCATACTCCTTTAAAAGCAAGCATCTCTTGTCAATCGGATAGGAGCCCCCCTAAATTAAAAAAAGGGATCCGCCTCGAATCAAAACGTTCTTTCTTTTCTACGCTACGATCTTTCTTCTCTTATGAAATTTCTAGTTACAGGGAAAGATCATTCCTAAAAGAAATCTGTATCGTATATACCACTACCCGGGAAGGTAAAGAAACTTCTTGCTACTTAAAATCTCCATACTTTTCTAACTAAGTCAATTGAAAATGACATCGGCTAGTGAGCAAACGAGCTTCGGAATTGGATCAAAGCCAAGAACCGAGGTCTTGAGTGTCCGGATCAGACTAAGAATAAAGGTAAGGTGTTCGCGATTTCGAAGAAGTAGCATGTGCTCCGTTCTAGGCTGGCTCGCGTGTCTTTGAGAAGGGCTCTTCCTAAGTAGGAAATTGATACTGAAAGGCATCCATCTTTTGCGCTATCAGGTGCAAAACAAATCCATCTTTCTTTAGTAGATACGGGGATGGCTTCCTTGTTGGAGTACGTAGTGGTTCGGATAAGGACACGGTAGCTCGCTTTAATGACTTCTTTTCCAGCGCCCTAGCCAAGCTGAAACTCGAACGGACTCAATCGGAGCGGGAGCAAGAGCACCTATGCTATCGCCGGACATTCTTCTTTGTTTTATGCCATGGTCAGTATAATACCTTTTTTTTAGAGTCCATCATCTACATAATAGGTGCAGGCACTGAAAGAAGCAATTCTGGAAAACCAGAAAAAATATATCCCAGTTCTCAATAGCCAATAGAATAGGATTTTCTTTTGAAGTTACATTGCCCGAAGCCATATTTCCTTTCACACTAGGCACACTAAGTATACTAGACAAACGATGGCACCAAAGCTTAGCCTTTCCCGTCCTACTCAGGGGTCTATCGCTTTGTTTATTAAATGCCAGCTATTAACCTAGCCCCACCAACTGAAGAAACGATGCGCGTACCAAAGTCTGGAATTTCCGTTCGTTGAACACCTCTTTCTATCGATGAGAAGCCACATTTGAGTAGTTTTGCGAGTCCAGGTATCTGCAGACCCAGGTTCCCACCACTTCTATTTAAAGGTCAAACAAAGCCTTTTGTGCTGGATCATCCGGTTCATCTGGTGAATCCTATCGTAGTTATTCAGCCATCGGCACGGAGTCCTATGCTGGTGAGTCAGACGCTGGAAATTCTCACTCGTGTACGAACAAAACGGAGAAGGAAGAGCATTATGGTACCGCAAAAGAAGCACTAAGCTATAGCAGAAGTGTCAAATAGCCAACTGTCCCCCGTAGACGAAGATCCGCTTCCTAAGATGGCCCCGCCCGTTTCATGCTAACTCAACTCATGACGACCTCGATGAAACTATGAAATCCGCGAAGCTCGCTTGGCTACCTTAAGGAAGTGCTGCCTTTATTCCCGCCTTTCTTCGGACCTCGTTCTGAAGAAACAAAGATCGAGCGGTGACCCCCCGCCTAAGGCATGCGAATGGGAAAGCTTGACAGCCGTAGATCGAGCCCTGGGTGCAATTGCTATCAAACCATGTTGGCTCCCTGCCCCATGAATCAAGGTAGGCAGTAGAAGATCGGGCCCTGGATGCAATTCTCCTCGCGGTTCCCTGTCAATGTTCTACACTCTACTTGGCTCGCGACAAGACTTTCTAGGGATGATGAAAAAAATGAAATCCAACCCATGAAGAGCGTAATCGCCTGAAGTGGGGCTTTCCTTTCTTCTAGCCGGTTTTTTCCCCTACTTAAAAAAGGGCTAGGTAAAGAGCCAATAATCCATCACATCCAGTGAGAGGTATCAAGATCAAGCTAGGGCAATGGAAAGATACTTAAGCGAACTAGTTGTTTCCGTATGCTTAGAATAAGTATATTTCGCCGCTCTTAACGGGCTTGTCCCTTAATCGAATGGGAGGTATCTTCCTATGCCTGTCTCTCCAGCTTTTTCCCTAGTTCGAAGTTTAGGTATTTATTATTATTATGTAATTTCCAGTTGGTGTAGTTTATCTTTGTGTCAGGGCTTAATCTTTTTTTAGGTAGGTCAATCCTTGACTTCAGGCAAGGAATAAAAGTAGGCAAAGACCAATTCCTCAGATTATAGGATATAGGAAGGATTTTTGTTCAAGGTACGCATCAGGATAATCTTTCCTGGACAGGCTAATAATTACATTTCTTTTTTATTGGGGGGGCTTTCTTTCCTTAGGAGGATTTTGATCCATACCCCTAAACCAGCCGGTTATGGAGTCGCTTTCCTTTGGCCCTCTATTCAAATCTCCCGGGCTAGCAGTATCGACTAAGACCGTAGCGTAGTCTCTCCTAATCAAAAACCTTAAGTTGAAGTCGATTCAATTGAATAAATAATAAGGTATAGCCCCTCCTGTTGTGTTGCAGGCCTAAGGAGGTGCCTAGATGACTTGAAAGTTTGACTCTTTTTTAAGTCTCTTGCATTGTCCTAGCCGGAAGCTCCTATTGTAATAGTAGCTACTTCTATCGAGTAGGAATTAGCTTACATTGCTAAGCCTTGCCACTTTTATAAGGCCTTCTATGCTTAGTTCTGCCCTTATTTTATTCCTTATCTCTTCACAGGGTATATTCCCATATACTTTATTTTGAGGAAATCCTGTTAATTTATCTGAGTAAATCTAGTTAGATGAGAGTAGGTGGGCAAGGAAAATGGAGAAGATGTACTTTTCCTATCTCTGCTCTGCTTCAGAAACGTATATGGACTAAGATCCTGTATCTTTATTTGTCTCGCTAGATCCATTAGAAGTATAAGTCGTAGTTCAAATAGTTGAGGTCCTCCAGGCAGCAGTCTAATTCTAAGTCCCTAAAGTGGCTTTCATGCTATTCATAGTTTCAAAAGGGTTCCTAGTATCTTTTCCTCTTGTAAACATCATTAAATAGGGCCAATATGCCTTTTTCGAGGGCAGATAAGTTTTTTTTTCCATACGAGCAGTCAAAAGAAGGCAACAGGGTCTAGGCCAATCCTAATCTAATGGAAGTCTTAAGCTAAGCCGATGTAGTTGCAGTGCCAGCAAGTTAAGCCAATGAGAGGGAAAATCCTATCGAGCGGATCCAATACCAAACAAATACCTTAGAGAGATAAGGCTAAGCCTTAGGGAATAATCTTCCCCACCTATCAGACACCCTTTAGAAATATATTACTTTGTTGTTCACAGCCCGCATATAGATTGGGTTCCGTGTTCCGTGGGCTACTCCTTTTCCATCTAGTAGAGTAGGATCTGCTCTATATATTTGATACTAAATAAGGCTTACCCTACTACGTCCACAGCCATCGAGATGAGGATATTGTCCCAACTATGCATGTCTTTTCTCGCGGTTGAGAAGCCTTAGTATACAAAGAGATCTTATTCGCTAGAGCATCCACCTCTGAACTAGAGCATATTACTACTAGCTTAAACTGAGCAGGGGTAGGCCAACTTACGACTAAAAGGTTAAAGGCTCAACCACAGCCTGGCCAGTGACAGAAAGAAATAGAAATCCCGTTCGTTCACCCTCAGACTTGAGACTAAGCTTTTTGACTGGCGATCAATCTTCTAGCTAATCATTCCATTCTAAAGCTGTTAGCTAAGCATGTCAGAACTCAATTCCTGGTATGAAAGTCAGTGGTAAGAAGACTAGCTCGGGCTTTCAAGTGTGAAGTAGGTCTTGGATTCGGCATTAGCGGTCAAAGCATTTGATTCTAAGCCAGTCCAGTCTATTAGCATAGCAAAGAGCGATTCTTTTTTTCTATTTAAATGCGATCTAGAGGCCTTGCTTATTGAATTGAAGCCACCTAGGGAGTAAAAAAGATATAGTTAGTATGAGAAGAGAGGAAGGAGTCTTTGTACGCCAGCTGTTACCCCAATTACGAAAGAAAGGATATTCTTACCAAAAGTACTCTAGCCCAAGGGATGTAACAGAAGTCCTAAGAGATGGACTTCGAAAGCGAGGGACAGCAACGGAAACTGGATCTCTAGATGGCTCGGAACGAAGGAAGGAGAAAAGAAAAAGAGCCGCAGACTAGCCACGACATCGAGTTCTGTAAGAGAAGGCAATGAGCCCTTAAAGAAAGGGGACCTGCAGTTAGCATCTGGATCTGACTATTGAAACTTGAAACTGAACTTCTTTCATTCTTATTCTTTCTTCACTGTCCTACGGTTTCCTGTTCTTTCTTTTCTTGGCTTACTGTCTTTCCTGATGGTGAATAGCCGCTCTTTGAGCGAGGAAGTTACATATAATGGGAAACAAGAGATGGCATCGAAAAGGCAAAGGGGCTAATAAAGACAGTCTTTATAAGGGACTTTGGGGGAGATTGACCATACTTTCTTTCCGGAAGTCTCGAATTTCATTTTTGGATAGCCAGTTCCACGGGTTATAGAACGGCGGGCTAGTTAGGGATAGTTTCCTCTTGGTCAAAAGGAGTCTTTCTAGCCTCAGTAGAAATAGGAGCTGCCCTCATAGGAGCCTGATTATCATGCCGAATGCTATTCTTTAGGGCTACGAGTCATGCATTTCTTTCGGCAGGCAAAAGTCAAGCACTAGAGCCATTTTTAGGCAGGTGCTTTTTATCCCGACCAGTTAAAGGTAAGACTTTCAATTCTCAAAGGGAGGGCTTGCTTTTATGGGGGGCCGGATTTACCTTTGATTCAATTAAAGTAAATAGGCCTCTGCCAAAGAAATTGGCTTTCACTGTATTTCAGCTAATCTCTTAATAGACGCCATTCTCAGATCTGGATGTGACGGCAGGTGCCAAGGCCAAGAAGAATAGTAGCAGCGGGAACTGGGAAAGACAGCATTTGACTCTGTCTCCACTGCTTAAACTGACACCGATCTCTCTATTACATCAACAAAGCCTGCTCAGATTCCGAACGAGCCTGGGCTTAATAACTTCGGCTATTGATTGATCGGGATCCGAGGAGAGGTCCTACGAAGCCAAGCCGCTGACCCCAAGAGGCGCCTAGTTATAATAGGGCTTTCTCCCCCGGACGCCCATATGAAAGCAAGCTGGCACAAAAGCAAGAGTAGCGCTAGCGGGAAAAGCCGGGACCATTAGGCGAATTAGGGCAGTCGAGTAGCTAAGGCTGAATTTCCGAGGAATGCCAGCAGCTAGATCATCCCACCACAGCCACTCTGACATCGTGAGCTCCGAAGCTCAACCATCAGGATAGGAGGAAATGGGATTCCACGGAAGGACTTGAACTGATACCGTGAGAGGAACCAAAGAGTTGAGGCGAACGGGAGCGATAGCCCACTCGACCGTAGAGCATTCTTCAAGCCCAATCGAAAATATCTTGCAGACTTGATTATGGATAACCGTCTATTGAATCAATCACTTTCTCGCCCTACTACGGTGGTCAGTCTGGATCCAATATACCACCCCATCCAGTAACTGCAGAGGGAATAAAGAATCAAAGCGTAGCAGCCGCATCAGCAGTTGAGGGATGCCTGGTTGAAGTAGAAGATCTTTCTTTTACGGCCGCCTTCTTCCGGCAATTAGTGGAGGAAGCAGTCAGGCCAAGCTACAAGCTACGGACTTCCTACTCTTCCTGTTCTATTTGTATTGGAAGAGAGATGAGATTCCTTCTTTAATTGAATCGGGGAAGTCCTATGACACCTCTATTCCAGCAAACAAACTCACATAAGGTATGACTGTGTCCGATGATTCAGGGAATGAGCTATCAGCAGCTTAACTGACAGATGAAGGAGCGGCTAACAAAGCGGGATCAGCCTTCTATATTGTACGATGCCAGTCAGTCCGTCTTCTCGGGTGACGGGCTCATTTCCGAGTCAGTCAATGAAGATGAGCTTCATGCCGCTTGAAGGAGTTGAAGAGGTTCGGAAGCGGACCCCTCTTAATTAATGGAATTGAGGGAAATCCCAGGAAAGGATCTAATAGCCGAGTTGCAAGGCGGGTAGAAGCGCTTAGTTGAAAGACTAAGGAGCGAAGTCTGGTCAGACTCTCGAATCAACGAGGAGCGTCCCGGGATAGAAAGGGTCAAAGCGAACAACGCGAACTAACAGGATAGGAGAGAGCTTGCCCCATAGATAAAGCAGCGGCAAGGGAAGCCCCATCTTCAGTCAAAGGGGAACCATCCACTATCGATTCGCCAAGCACTTGACTTTCGCTTCTAGCACCGATATCTCATTTCATGGATTTGGGATTTGTCCCAAAATTAGGTCCCACGATGACATGACTGGTCGGTCAGATCTATTACTTATTTTCTTGCTTCGAAAGCTACTGAGAAAAGTAGTATTTTAGGGTGCATTTCCGAAGGTGAAGTAGTTAACCCCCCTTCCCTCAGTTAAGGGAATTGAATGGAGTGAGCATTCTACTCAGATGAAAAAGTCCGGAATTCGGGGATCACATTAGATTGAGATAGGACGAGCTAAGTCAGCAGCATCTTCTAACCTGAGCTGATATCTATACTCGCAAAAGCTCACAATGACGGGGAAATAAATACATTCAACAGCCGCTCGATATTCTCCAACCACTAGACCAGAGGTTCGTCTTTCATCTTCCGTACGGGAATGGAAAGCTTCCCGGCCACTTCCTGATCTCAGAGATTTGATGATAGGGATTGTTCACAGCACGAGTTCTCACCTTCGACCTGACATACAGCTCTGAAAATGTCCTGCGCTACTTTTCCACATCACTTGACTTTGCCAAAGGCATGCCAGGGAATAGATTCACCAGAGAAATGAAAAAGGAAAAGATTCAAACCTGAGAGAGATACTGAACACATTCCATTAGATGAAAGAGACTCTATAAAAAGATAGGGATCACAGCCCAATCCAAAAGACCTTGAACACTAGACTTCATCCCATGGAGAGAGAAAGATCCAGTCGGATGGGAGAAGACTTTCATTACTAGAATCAATCTATCACACGTTGGGATCAGCGGGAAGCGAAGGTCAAGGTTCAGAAGTAGCCAGCCATATGCTGATCTCCCTGAACCCTTAAAGACATCAGCTTAGACAACAGCAACTAGAGCAGGAGAAGAGGGATAAAAACCAGCATGCATTGTGAACAGCATTAGTTGTCACCGTCTAATCCTTTCATCAAAGACATTCACTGACCCACGTAGGACTGCTGAATGGAATTGATTCCTCCCCCGAGTGAGATACTGAAAAAAGACCTTATAATAATAACTAACCATTTCTCACGTTGCTATTAATTTATATTCGAACCATTCTCCATTCGCGACAGTTTCTCTCTTAAAAATCTGTTGTTTTTGGCTTACTCTATCTATATTGTACTGAAGAAGTGCTCTTTTTTATTAAATTAGGCCGGCCGATTCTTCGCTTTTAGCCGCATAGTCTTCTTCCTCCACTTCTACGGCCCAATCCAGCCGTAGCTTTGTTTCGGACAATAATTGCTCAAACTTTTGAATATCACGAAAAATGGAATCGATATCTCCAGCATCTCGTAATGACGGCTCTCTAGCCATGAGTTCATCAAGGTGATGTTCGGCCTTTTTTATGTCAAGGCGAACCTCGTGCATGGCTTGATGAGGATTTGGTTTAACGTTGAGGTTGAGGTTTTGTTCGCCTTTCCCTCCCGAAGATGTGCCTACTGAAGTAGATTCCTTCTCAAGCTCCCTACAGATCTCATCCTGCGGCACGCTCTTTATTGAGCCGCCCGAATGTGAGCCCGAGGAAGCCATCATTCTAATGGATTCTATCTCCTCAGTAATAAAGATTTTAAGAGAAAAAGCTATGGCGAAGATCAGCCCCCCGGAGCAGCCCAACCCTCTTAGAAAAAAGGAAAGAGCCCTCCCACCGAGAGAGAAAGCCAGCCTTTCGAGAAATCCAAAAAAAAGATCCCCTAGACAACTAAAATAACACAAGATCACCACAAGAGCAAGCAATAAAAAGATCGAAATTTGGACCGGGGAAAAACTTTTCTTTAAAAGATGAAAGTGGGAAACAACGTTGCAAAGCGATTCATAATCCACTTTTGTATACGCCCTCTTCACACCAGTACCTCTGTCCCGACATTTGGTTAGATAGGGGGAATGGAATGCCTACCAAAGGTAAAGGGGAGCCTTCATGCAAATCTATTGAAGGGTCACCCACGTTAGCTGGTGTCCACAGTGCCAAAGTTTCAACCACGATCCTTTGGCTCCGTGCTGGTAGCCGGCTTGCTTGTCACTCCAGGTTCTAGTTCATACGAACGTCTGTTACGTGCGTCCCTAGGACTGGGCCGGATTCGAACCGACCAAGAAAAGGCAAGTCAAGTGCCATTCTTCTAGGCCAAAGACAGTCCAATCTCATCTATGTCGAAGGGGGCAGGTACGTAGTCACTCGAGCGAAGCGACAGCTAATATCATATAAGATATTATCCATTTAGATGGGGCTAGGTAGCACAAAGAACTTCATTCGTACTATCTTGGCAAAGAGTGAAGGTTTAATATTTGTTCTATAAAGTCCTCGTTTCCGTGTAAAAGCCAAATTGTTGAGACCAAGCAAGGTCGCTGAGAACACTACGGAACACCTTCTTATTCCCACTGAAGCTAGTATGCAATGAAGACCCATCCGCGAGCTACCTTATGACATAGCAGAGACAT
>JAYWLI010000087.1:282500-332500 GCA_037074505.1 Albizia julibrissin
AGACATAATCTCGACACTTAGCTTAGGGGAGATCGTCTCTGGAAAAGCGGCCCAGGATAGTTCACACTCAAACGTTGAAAAGATGCCATCATCCTTTCGTCCTTTTAACCCACCCGGATAGCTTTCCATGTTATGTTGGCACCCATCTTATCTTATTCCTTGATACAAAGGGATAAATGTCAACGATGGAAGGTACCTAGGGAGGAGCGCACCTTTGGTACTTCAGTAGGGCGACGAAAGAAAGGCTACTTCAATCTAGGAAACAGCCGGAAACTCGAGAGGGTCGCCTTTGGAAGCGTTTGCCGGTAACCAAAGCGTCACTCCTTCCTTTTGATTATGTCGTGCGTGACGCTGACTGCCATAAACCCGGAAACGAAACAAAGTTCGTTCCCTTTCGTCAAGTAGGTAAAGTAGGCATACGAACCCACTTTTGCTTTGCCTTAGACTCTATTGGAACAAAGCAAAGAAGGAGGCTACATGGAGAAAGCAAAAGGACAAGGGCGGTCTTGCTTGGCGCGAAGGCTGCTGGTTCGGGGGTAGGGTACGGTACTAAAGGTCCTCGGACTTCCAGGCGGTTCTTCTTTTGGGCAGCTGTTCACCGTTGGATCTCGCCAATACAGCCCCCTATAGTTTTCGTTACCGAGATATCTTTTTTTTTTCATTGTTCCCAGGGATTTTTTGGGTAATCTGCTCCCATGCTGCAAACAGTCAAATCTGAACTAAACCTTGTCGCTCTTCTTTCTTTCCTCGCGGGCAGGAAGCACACCAGCAGCGTGCGTTGCGTGATTCTACTGTGTTTTTTTTTTGCACTTGACTGGGTGGACAGTTGACCGGAAGAGAACTTCGATTCGCCCGGCCAGCTGGCGGGCGGCGTGCTTATCTTGTGTGACAACACTACAGAGCGAGTGGCTCTTCTAGGCGGGCAGCTGTGTGACAACACTACAGAGAAAGCGGCGCTTTCGTTTAACATGCTATGGTCTCAACGCCCTTACGAGATAGTGATGAGTTTCACGCGCTCTAAGCCCGGCCCGCGCGCGGTTAGGAAGATTGGCCGCAATCTGAGCGGTACCACCCACCCTACCCTACCACCTATAGGCGGCCGTCCGTCCTACAGCCGCCCGAAAAGGAACTGCAGTGATCTTGAATAGGGATCCTACAGCGATAGATAGAATCCCCATAAAAATACCACTAGATCGAGCACCAGTGATTTCATATCCGGTCAAAATCTTGGCTAATTGATCGAAGTGGGTAGCTCCAGTAGACCCATAGATCATGGAACAAATAGGGTGGGTAGGCCCAACCACCACACTACACGTATAGACGCGAACCCCCCTCGTTACCGTACGTGCGACTCTCACCGCATACGGCTCGCACAAAGACTCCTAAATCCATCCCGAGCCTTTTCTTCCACCTCTCCTCTCCAATCCTCGATCAAACTTGCGTTCCCCAGGCACTATGAAATGGGGGGTCTTTCCTTCGCCTATCGTATGTATCGGCTTGGCTTCGTCCAGAACCAAGGAGGCATGGCATTCTGGCGGGCGCGTGCGTGTAGGAAGGCCGACCACTACATAAGCTAAAAAACTACGACGACTACAAGCCAAGCCGGAAGCGAGTCGCTTCTATTCTCATTGGGATTGGATATAGATGGGGAATCTATAGATCATAGTAGTTCGCCAACCTCTCTAACTAACATACGATACAATTTCACTTCACGGCACGGCCCAAAAAAAAGAAAGAGCTTCGCTCGGTGGGCCTTCCTACGCTGACGAATGCCTCCTTTTTCTTCTCTGAAGTTTACAACAAACAAGTGGGAGAGGCAGGATTCGAACCTACGTAGAAAAACTTCAACAGATTTACAGTCTGTCGCTTTTGACCACTCGGCCACTCTCCCCTTCCCGGGCCGAGGCCCCCCTCAATGGGTTCTAAGAAGTAAAAACCTGAAAAAAAAAAGCTTATTGATTTGATTGAAGGAAGAAGCAAGGAGCAAGAAAACTCCTGTGCGTCGGAAGCGCACCCTACTCGTCTAAGGCCTTGCTTCTTCCTTAGACGAGTAGGCGAGATAGGGGCGCTAACGCGCGAAAGCCTATTTGGAGTAGTCCCACAAGGAAAGCTTATATAAGGGAAAAATCTCTCTTTTATCGCCTCCGTTGCGACTGACCTGGCCTGGTATGGTAAGGGCTTAGGATAGGAATAGAGAAGTCGGAAAGCTGGAAAAAAAGCAACTCCAACAGGCTCGTTTAGAACGAGAACATCGGGGGAGCGTTTAGCTCGTTGAAAGGTGAAGGTTCACCGGTCATCATACGCTATTTCCTTCCTGTCTTTCTCTCTAAAGTGGTTTAGAAAGTTAAATGAGGTATGGTATGAGAGAGGTCTAACTCCCCCGAAGGGGAACCCTTTCCTCGTTCTATTGAGTTCAGTGCCCCTTTACTAATAAGCTAAGGGGGCACTGAACTCTTTCCTTAGAGTCGAGGGAAAACAAAGAGAATGAATGCTATGCAGGAAAGCTAACCGAAGGGAAGCTGGAAGCTCCAAGCTACTTCAAAACAAGTCTCTGTATTGCGAACCGGGAAGAAAACGCTCCTTTCTCTTCTGCCGCTTTGATCTTTTGTGCTGCTTGCTCGGCCAGCCCTCACAATCGGTTGGTTTGTTACTGGTTCAAATCGTTCACTCATTCATGCTAACAATAAGAATTCGAAAGAGAAAGAAGAAAGCAGGAACTAAGACAGCATCTTCGCTCCTGCGTGAGACTATATCTCTTTTCATCTTCATTTTCTCTAGTGGGCTTAAGATTTGACTTTGACTTCCAAAACGGAAAGAACATCCTCACTCAAAAGACGAGACTTGGATCGACGATCTATGCCTTCCCTTAGGAACTCAACCAGGGGTTGCTGGAACTGGTGTCGGTACTGGCGGTACTGTAGTTGCTGGCACTGGAAAAAAGGAAAGATTTAGTTCAGTTCGATGGTGCTACTGCTCTAGAGGAACGTGCTTTCTTTCAAGCCGCTATGTGGAGTTACTCTTACTACGGAATACATAATATGGCAAAGCAAAGATGGAAAATACAATCAGTATCAGTACGGCCGGAAAGACGAAGAAGAGCTCTTTGAATCCAGCTGGTCAACAGTTGGCTTTTCCGTCGTGCATCCATCTGTATAGATATTGATTACTAAACTTATTTAAATCTTTCTGGGAGAATTGGACAAATTGAACTAAAGGACCGATGGGACATCGGAGAAGATGAGGAAGAAGAGCGTAGAAGACCTGGTATAGATGCCCTCGAATCTGCTGTTCACGAAGAAGCTCTTGAGGAAATGACGAGAAAGGGAATGATTGGACAAAGATACCTTGATTGATAAGGGCAGATATTGCAAAGAGATCACCAGCAGCGGTTAGAAGAGCTTCTATTTCACCAAGAGCTTATGCCATTAACACCAAACAGCTGATTCAAGTTGTTGCTTCTCCCCCCGGGGTAATTCCCTAAATGAAAAAGCAAGAGGAAAGAGCCAAGCACCGAAAACGAGAGCAGCGGATAATGCGACAACTAGTCTGTTCTTTCCCTAGGATTGTCTTTAAAGGGAAAAGGGTAGGGGGCAGGCCTCGAAGGGCCTTTACTTTACAGGTATTGAGCAGAGCCTGTTTTCTAAAGCTAAAGTATACTTTGTAATTCCGAGTCAGTACATGAGACTAACCGACGGTTCTGTTCCTTCTAACCGGGCCTTAATTCGCTCAGTCCGAGGGATAGGATAGCTTTTGGAAGACGAAGACGTCGATGGTCTTTAGTTCGTTCGTTGTAGCAGAGCGAATAAGGTGTCATTGTCATTCTAAGTCGAAATTCCTTGTATTCAAATGGCATTGAATTAACAAAGTCCTAAAATGGGCTTTTGTGATAAAAGAAATGGGTGCATATGATAATGGAATGTGCAAGCACTGTCAGTTATTCTGTTTGTTGTATAGTTAATGGTAGCTCTCTTCCGTCATTCAATTCCACTAGAGGGCTGAGGCAAGGGAATTGAGGTAGTTAACGCAGCTCTGAGTTCAAGGAGCATGAATGAATGGCAATAAGCTTTAGGTGTTTACGCCTCTTTTCCGGTATTGGTCCTTGCCTTGAGTTGAGTAAAGGCATTGGGAAAAGGCCTAACTTCTTTTCGTAGTTAGAAAGACAGGTGATAATCCTAATCTCTCTTAGTTCTCTGGAAACGGTCCTTCCATCCTAAAGAAAATGTGTTCTCTTCTAGGCTCCCGCAAGTGGAATAAGATCAGGAAGAAGCGAGTTGTAGCCTTAATCTGTGTATGGAGCTAATCTACTGTACTTCCTTGATCTTACCTTATTTACTTAGTTCAATAAAAGAAAGAACACAGAGGCTATTTACTTTACTTATTAAAGTGGTTCTGAAAGTCTATCCATAATATGTTATGGACTGATCCAAGGGTGGTTAATGAGCTCCCGCCCTCCTGCCTTGCGGTTGGGAGCACTGCCTTCTGACCCTGTCCTTACTCAATCCCTTCTTTCTCTTTTCGCTGTTGTCTTTGGTCCAGCCAGCTTTGGTGTGGTTGTTCTTCCTCGAATATAAGCTCTAGATCGAATTGAATAGATGCCCTATCAGGATGAAAAGGAGTTGGTCTCGGCTGCCTCCTTCCTCTTTACGGATGGATAGATAGAAATCCCAGAAATCCTCCCGGCCCTACCTCTTCTGGTTAACGCCTCTCTGAAGATCTGTTTAGGGTGGGCAAAGAGGGTGAAGCCACTTTTACAGCTCTGCCCGGTAGAAAAAGTTGAACTCGAATAGTTGTCTGATAAAGGAAAGGATATTAAACAAAGCAGGCCTTACTCTCCCTCCGGAAAACTTAACTCATGAAATCAAGGTGAGTTTACGAAAGGAAGTAAGACTCTGGTACTAAAGGGGCTGTCTAGCTATGGAAGAAGAAGTTGGTCACCGAAAGGTGCGATATTTGCCTTAGCACGATAAGCGAACTTTGCTACAAAAAGGGGGCTAGCCCGGCTTACTAAGCTTTTTCAGCAGGTGCGCAGGAGCGAATCTTTGGTTTGAATGTTTGATGAATCGACTTCTAAATTGTTAATAGGTAAGAAAGTACTAACGCTTAAGAGCGGATGGAGGAATTTTGAAAGCAACTCGGTAATTGAATTGCTAAAGATGTGATGTGGAAGCAAAAATGCCAAAGTTCTTTCCCTATGTTTACCTTGTGTTGTTACTACGGTGGAAAGGATTGCTTATGCTGATCGAGTCAGTTATCCCCAAGCTCTGCCCTTCCCTTTTGGATAAAGCATCTTTCCACTTTCTGGTCAAGGCTCAATCTGATCAATCAAGCAAGTCTCCGGCTGAGTTGGAACCTCACTGGCTTTCTCCGGCTTAATAATGCCAACTCACTTTGATAGCCGAGAGAAGCCCAGGAAATGGAAGAGTGATCAAAGACCAGGCCCTTCCGGACCTGAAAGACAGGTTCCTCAGATCTTCTCTTTTCAGTAAAATATAGATAATATAGAGAAGCCATCTCTATGGACGAGAGTTTCGGATGCGCTAAGTGACAATGGCTTGGCTATGACCAGATCTTCGTTGCAGTCTTGAAGCTAGCGTTATCACATCTTTACTTCCATTATTGGACGGAATTCGCTAGCGACGATGCAAACCAACTCCCTTTCTTCAATTAAGTAAGTAAAGAAGCAAGTGACAGTGAAAGGACCACTTTCTTTGATCTCTTGCAAGCATTTCGTCTTCACTATCATCCATGACTATAGTGTCATCACTGAACCCATTGAAACCAAGGAGAGAATCCTTATAAGATGGAATTTCTCTTTCATCTGTGATTTGAGGTTGCTGACTCTTGGTATTGGCTTCCACATTTAGCTGTTCTGTAACATTCCTTTGATCTCTTGCATCAGGAATTTATGTATCGGTAGAGACATCTTTTAACTCATTGGTATTTTCTATTGCATCAGGAACGAGAGTCTCAGTATGTTCTACTTCAGTGTTGACAGCTCTTCTTTGGGGTTGATCTTAGAAGAACTTGATGCTTTTTATTATTGCTTCCTCATCTTTCAAGTTGGCAGGATCCCCCGGAGTTCCCGGGTCCATTACGCAGATTGATCTTTAGAGAGCACAAGAATGCAGAAGAAAAGCAAGGATGAAGGTAGGACTTATCACCTTCTTTCTAGAGAGAAGCAAGAGCTTCTCACTCTAAACTACTCACTTCACTCAATCTTCTCCCTATCGCTGCTATAGTAACTTTTGAATCAAAATAAGTATCCTCTCCCGCATCTAAGAAGCAAGCAATTGAAACCCTTAGGAAATCCCCTGATATAGAATCTAAAGGGGAATCCAACCAAATATGAAGAAGAGGGACTGGAGTAAGGAAAGCAGGAAAGAAGAGAAGACTGGCTTGGCTGCTAGCCTGCCTACATCAAAAAAGATTTCAACAAAGAAATATAAACAAAATGACTGCTAAGGTACAGAGATGGACTGTTTACGGAATAGGGGCCAACGACGGGAAAGGGGGAAGGGCAGAGAATGTTAGCGTCGGCTCGGGGGTTGGCTCAGAGCTAAGGTACGGATCGACTCGACTGCTGGGTCAAATCCTACTTCTGTTCTTCTATTCCCGGTGCTAAAATCTTCAAATCAAAAGCCATTCCTTTTATTCACTCCGAGATTAGCAGAAGAATAAGTGCAGGTATTCCAAAGCAGCCAAACAAGTCTTTTTCGGCATCTAAGCGGTCGGGAAGAAAGGCAGAAGGAGTTGGCAACAGCAACTTCCTTATCAACACTATTAGAAGATCAGTGACTGATTCTAACATTCGGCTTCATGAACGAAGCCGAGTCTGACAAGAAAAAGAGAACAAGATCAGTCGGAGTCTTTGACTCATGGTCCCCTCATGGTATTCACCTAGCTCCCAAGCGCACTCCCCGAAGCTATGAAAGAAAGCTATAAATAGTCCCAGTTCTAGCACTAGAAGGATCAGGAAAAGCAGAAGTATGGGCGTCACACTTGATCAAAACGATAAGAAGTTGGAGATCAACCAGCTACTATCTTATACTTATAGAGGATCTTTTAAGATCTTTCTTGAAAAGCCGGTCCGATTGAAGTTGAAGTAAATTCACGGTATCCGGGATGGTAAGGGGAAGAAAGAGTTGGCGATCTTCACTCGTCCATCACTCCCACTTGAAGTGAAGAGGTAGTAGGAGCATGAGATGAGGGCTCACATTCGATGACAGATACAGATACGAGATGGGATGTCTACTAAGGAAGCTAGAACCCCAGGAATTGAGTTCTTATGGGGAAGAGTGAAGACTATGACTGGTAGGGCCCCCTCTTGTAGTTGTACTTGTACTGCGGGGTTGGTTTTTTGCTTAGCTGCCTGTCCCACATCCCTTTCTTTGGCAAGAGACCAGAACCATTCCCCGCACCTTCCTTTATGGTATTAGCTTAGCAGTAAGAACGGATTCGCCGCATGCAGTTGCCGAATTAGCACTCGCGGATTCAAAGCCCTCCTTTCGTTTCGAAGCTTTGATGTGCCGGAAGTTCGAATAGCTTAATCTATATCCTGACTTGATTCATAGGATCTTGCAGGGAAAGAGTCAGTTACCCTGCTTTTACTAGAACTATTTCACTTCCGGTAAGAAAGAGCGTCATTCTCAAGCAGCTTCTTCTTTCCTCTGTCTCCTTTCCTTCTCAATCAATGCCAGAGCATTCCATACCATACATCATCATTGAACTGACATTCTCTGCACTGAGTTCTCTAAGGTTCTAACCTATTCTTTTTCCGTAAGAAAAAGGGGTTCCTGCATCGACCTTTTATGGATGGAGTGAACCAGCTCATTCCATTTCTAAGTCAGAAGAAAGGGCATATACAGAATGATACTCATCAGGAAGAACTGGATTGGATAAGGCATCTGAGTTCGCGGATTCATCTGTTTCAGCATACCCTGAAGCTACCGCCGAAGAACCACCAGTGTTGTCCTCCAAAGTAAGCTCGTCGAAGTCCTTACATAGAGCAAACATTTGTAGGTTCTCTATCTCTTTTAACAAATCGTTCCAAGATTGCATGGCGTTAAAATTGTATTTATAAATGTTATATGAGATTTTTCATTACGACCTACGGGCTACGCTTCACCATATTATATAATATATATCTCTCTAGCCCTGGGAATGAGGTATTCAACAAAGATCCCTAGCCTATGAGGAAAGGTGGAATCGTTGGTAGGTTAGAGGGTGGTCCCCCTTTCTGAGGTTCCGGAGCTTCTCAGCTTTGGCTTCCTGAGGCTATCCAAAAGATAAATAAGGTACGAAGTCACTCATACACGCGTGTACGAGGACCTTAGGGAGAGGAGCATAGCTATGAATTACTACTTACATCATATACACTATTTATTGACAAGAACGAGATGTAGGTATAATCCAAGCTGTACTTGGTATTGGCAAGCCTAAATCGTACTTTAAAGTACGAATCTCTCTTAATTCAGTTCATGGAAGAGGAGAATGTGGCTAAATAGCCGTCATCTCCAATTAGCGGATTGAACTACTTTCATGAATGAGCTGCCCTTCTTATTCCATCAAGTAGGATGGTTAGCACAAGCAAATATAAGAATTTAGAGTTTATGTGGTGAGAGGTCCCTCTGGTCGAGCCTCAATTACATCGAGTCTTGCTTTGTTGTAAGGTTTCCTTACCCTAATGAAACAAGCTAAGGAATAAGAGAGCTAGATGAGATGCCTGGGTAGGTAGCTCACCTAGGTCACGATAATAGGCTTTTAAGCCTAAGCACTTGCCTCTCTAAAAAGAGACTTGTTGCTAAGCCCTCTTCCTCACTCCTTTCTTCCTCGCTTCTCTTCCTTTACTTGCTAACACCTGCTTGAAAGCTTTGAAAGAGAAACCTTGGAATTTCCACTTAGATTCCTGCCCTGGTACGGTACGAAGTCCTTCCTCCATGAAAGGATCGGGCAGAAGGTAGAAAGGCTAAGACAAAGCCGCTTCCTAAGTAAGTCAGGTATGGCTTTGGTTAAGTAAATTGACTCCATCTTCACCAGTAGCCAAGGTAGGCATAATCCGCGTGAGCTCTTTAAAGTCTTTCGTGTCTCACCTCACTGGTGTTCTTCGCCAGATCTTTTTTGAAGCTACAAGAACTCTTTCCTTATGAAAGGGTCTCGTTCTGCCGTATGGGCTTTCCCCAAGGTGTAATAAGTCTTATCTAGCTAGATCCTAAGATATAAGATATCGATCTACGGCTTAGTAATCTGCGGACGCTTCATACGAAGCCGCTGAATCAGGAGAATCCACGGATCCAGGTAGGTAAGTTGGTATATAACCAAAGGAAGAGCAGAGGGAAACTCGACCAGAAGACCAGCTAACCTAAGCGCCCACGAAGAGAGATTTCGAATACTGAACTAAATAGGTAGTAGGCTTTCAACCAACTTTTTTATCCTTTATCACAGAGCCGATTTCCTCAAAGCCGCCCTCTTTTCGAGAACATTATCTCAACTCGTAATTGGTATTGATGACAAGGACTTTCATCACCGAAGCCAAGCTATGTCCCTTGCTAGAACACAAGTTTGAAGTGCTGGTCGGACACTCGGGGGATCACGGCTCCTCTCCCTCATCGATATCCGGTAAGCGGTGACTCTTCGGGCAACTTCCTATATGAATGAGGGAAATCCTTTCCTTCAAAGCAAATCCTCAGGAAAAGATCTCATGCAGAGGAGAGAGAAGAAGGATCTGACTCATAAAGCACTTTAAGGAGTGAATCCAGCACAAAGAGCAGAGGACATAAGGAGGGGGCGGAAGCATCAAAGGCAAAGGATACGCACAGGCGAGGGTTTCATCCATTGATCTAGTTTATCCCATTCCAATGCCCCGCACCACCGATTGAGATCAAAAGCAGCTAGTTGACCAAGTAAAAACGGAGGTTTAGGGCCCCGTAAGAGATCCGGTTGTTGGCAGGGTGAAACCAGGCAATTCTATTGTTGAAGTTCCAGTGCCAATTCCATTTTTAGTACCCGTGCTAGATCAAGACCCGGCAGCAGAGGCACAGGCTACAAGGGCAAAGGCCTAGGCTGTTAGAGAGCAAGCTTGATCTAATGGACCAAGTTTATGCTATATTTAACAGAAGTATAGACAGCAACAAAAGAGCCTATTGGAGAGATAGGGAAGATACCAGCACTACCTCGTCCAGCACCTTCTTTGCTCGGTTCAAAATAAAATTGCTTATCTAGGTGACCAAAAATCTGTTTACCTCGTTGACCCATAACCAGTTTCCCTTGTTTACCCAGAAACGGGGTAGGGGCAGGCACGCCACAAAACAAAGGTAGAGGAAAGTCCCATCACCGCGTCGCATTCTACATTCTAGTAGGCTTTAGCTTTCGTTTTAGATAAAATATCCATTGAAGTCGGGGAAGATCGGGCGTATATTCACAATAGAGGCTCATCTTTATGCATTCTCCGCCTCTAAATCAATCTGGGCGGGTGGTCCTAACCTATACCTATTAGTTGAGGCGGTCCGCCTGACCTACATAAAGATGTTAATTTTTATGTAGGATAAATTCCCGTAATTGATTTATCAAGACCCTTTGATTCCCACCCCAAAAGAATGAAGTTTGACGTCTCTTATATACATGCAAAAGCTTGATCAATTCGTCACGTAATTCTTAACCATAGGGAAGCACCGCACCAGAAGGCTTCCTGCCAAGGAACTTATCGAAGTATCTTAGTTTGGCGAAAACTCATGCCTATACTCGGGCTAAGGCTACTACGTTAGATACTGATAGCCAGACACAGAATTCGGGGGGCCATGCGAGGCCATAGTCACCTTCGGAGGGCGCACTTCCACCACTTTCAGTAGCTAAGGCTACCGCTGATAAGATCAAAGAGCAAACAAACTACTATAAGATAGTATAACCAAAGACTATGAGCCAGCTAGAGACTGAAAGCTCTATGGGCGAACATCCATGCTATCTATCTACTAAGTTAGCTACGTAGGCCAGAGACTACTCTACCTTTGCCTACCTTAGTCTTAGTACCATAGGAATAGAACGGGGTGGACAACTACTCTGATCTAAGCCTTTATGAAATGAAACTAAACTATGGAATTAGCCAATAGACTGTGGCTACTTTGATACAACTAGTCAGAAATTTTTACCATTATGGAACCGTGAATAAGTTGAAGCGAAGGAGACCAAAGGGAGAGGAAGCTCAGACTCTGCCCAAGGCTTTTTCTAGTTTCTAGTCAAGCTGTGGAATAGGAGTAGAAGTTGAACGGTTAGCTCTTCTTTGCATCTCTCCTGGTTATAATCGGGTGGAGGATACCTTCCTTTCAAGGATATGGGATTCTTATTCTTAACCTAAGGATACCGAAAGAAAGACAACAAGACTTTAAGCCTGAAAGAATTTGTTGGATTAGGAGCCGATAAAGTTCTTACAATACAAAAAAGAATAAAGACTGGTAAATATACTCTGTCTCCTTTTCTACTGAATGTATTTTCAACTAAAGAGGCGGCAAATGCTCCTAGTATTTATCATCTTCTGAATATGCCCATAGGCATTTATTCCGCCTTATCTACCATACATCCACCTAGCTCATGGAAGCATCTAGCATTTCTTTGGTGATTCGGGAAAATTGTTACGACACGAAAGCTCAGTGTTATAACAAAGGAATGGACTTTCTATCCCTCTATATAAGGAGTAAGACCTACTAGCTTGTACGGAAATATCCTAGTTAAGTCTGTCATTCGCTTTGGTAAGAATAAATTCGTGTTCCGCTAGAGAATGCTGGTTATGATATGGCGGATTAGCTGTGAAAGTCTATTCTTCGATAAACCACCATACTTCTGTAAAAGTGAATTTTCATCCTGGTACAACCTAGTGGCCATGTCCTAAGCAAGCACTAAATCTCTTATTATCCCATCCATGGCTATGGCTTGAACAAAAACAAAGAGTTCCAGAAAAGAAGCCGCTTTTCAGATTTCCTAACCAGACCTCTCATTAATGGATATCAAACGATAGTCCCTCTCTTTCTATAGCTCAAAGAAGTCTCTTCTCCTATCTTATCCTTATCTTGAGAACAGGAAAGAACGTTACTGGCCTATGAAGCCATAAATCCCTACATATTCTAACATGACTTGCTTAAACTTAAAGCTGCGACCTAGTAAATGATTGGTAATTCTTGGTGGGATCAAGAGGATGTAGAGAAAAAGCATATTTGGATTTGCTAGCTAGGGCTTATATTGAGTATAGGCATTCTGTCTTTAATGTCAGGATAGAAACTCAGACTTGGTAACAGATCTACACTGGCAGCACTTTCCATCTAAATCTAAGAAGGAGCTATAAAGGACTTCTTACTTATTCCAGTGAAAGATGAAAGAGAGGAGGGTAGTTGATTCATAGGTTATCTTTACCCTAATTAGTCTTACCGAATTCCTATTTTTAAGTAAATGAGAGACTTCTCATTATATTCAGAGCTTGATATAGTTTCTGGCTCTTTTGCTTACAAAAAGATGGATAGATTTGAATCTCTATTTCCAACTAAGTCTTAGAACGACTGAGACTTTGATACTGCCAGAGATATATCCTTTTAGATTTTAGAATTGTCCCAATCATTTGTAAGCCGCTTCACTCGTATACTCATAGCCATACTGGTGCACCTATACCAGGATGCGCTTGATCACTAACGAGTCCACTAAAGAGAAGATCCTTTGCTCTGTACACGGGACAGTTGCATTAGTTCAATTGGAAAGCCTTTTGAGACTTCACTCTTAAAAGTCAAAGCAAGGTTTGAGATAGACAAGATACCTCAGGATTTGGAAGGACTGAGGAAGACTCAACTTACATGGTGATTCCACTTCATTCTATTTTCATATTTGAAATACAAGCCTGTGATAAAATTTCCTTAGCTAAGTCCATGTCTTAGGAGTTCTAATCATATCAGCCTTCCCGAAGCACCTACCCTGACTGTAAGCTTTCAATTAGTCTTCTAACTAGAATCGAAAGGATTTTCATTCCACTTCCATGTTGTTGTGGGTACTATGTCCTAAAGATCATTTCCTATGTCTGATCCTATGTCTAAGGACTCTTCCTTGGATAATTACAGATGTAAACCTTTACTTTTTAGTGTGGCTATTATTGCTATCTTAAAGTCTTATGCTTATCCCAGTCCTCATTTAATTCATTATCTTTCACAAAGGATCAAAAAGACATGTTGTGCTTCTCTATCTAAGTTTAATTCTCTCTTTTATCATTCCGATAAAAAGCTGTAAGCTAGCTAGCACATAACGGATAAGATCGAGACCTTGGCATATAGAAAGATTTATATATCTAAGATAGGTAGTATCTATAGGGAGACTTTTCTACTCCTTGTAATTCGTTTTCTTTCTCATAGTTAAGTTTTAGTGCTACCTTTCAGACATATAGACCTGAGACTTCGGTAATAGGCAGTTAAGGGTGCATCTCCAGACTCTAATGAACTATCTGTACTCCATGCTTTAAAGACTGGGAATTTGACCTTTTTCCAACGTCAAGAAAGACAGATAAAATGAAAATAAAGGAGGGATGGCCCTAGAGCCTCACTCTTTCTAAATTCCTACTTTTTGTCTCACATCCTTCATCAGCATGGGTACGAAGAGAAGTAGGAGAATCTTGTCCTGAACAAAATCCTAGAGCCTTACCTCCATCAAGCGCAAGGCTTGGTAGTAAATATCTTATATTAGATTAGAGTAAGAGTCATTGAGCAGTAATGGGGTAGAGAGCGCTAGTTAGGTTCTAGACTTCTTAGCAGCTACTACATTTTGAAAAAGTTTAACCCCAGGGAATATATCGGAGGCCTATCAATCTCATTTGCCTAAGACCATGCTTAATGGATAAAATGTGTGACGATCAATCCCGATGTCTCAGAACAGGAAGACTATTTCTTTGTGGCAGCTATCCTTATAATAAGGTCAAGTACATCTGACCTCCATAGCTATAGCTCAAGACCGAAGCTAGCCCACAAAGTGACGGACTCGCTTGATGAAGCAAAGGCCACATAAAAGGAGTTGGATATAGAAAGATATTCTAGATTTAGATTGTACTTTCATTAAAATGAAAAAAATTTCAAGTCGGTTCACAAAGCTAGCTATTTCATTTCAATTCTGAGTAAAGGTAATGGCTACATAGCCTTCCTTCTTAAGTCTTTTTGATAAAAAACAGTAAAGTAGCGAAGGCAGAGTTGACTCATTCTTTATATGGAATAAAGGAGTCTTAATTGATCTACCATGGAATTGACTGAGTCTAGTAGGATTCTTCTTTTCTTGAAGACATTCTCTGGCATGGCAGGCACGCTTTCAGACCTCTCCCTATCTGTCGACTCACTTCTCACTTCGTACCTTAGCCCAAGCACTAAGCGTCTTCAATACCAGGATGTGATGCTTAGTAAGATATCGGAGTTTTACGCGTGTTCCTATAACGACGGAGGGGAGGGACTGTAAAGTCAATCTCGATCTTCGTATTAGTTGGAAAAAACTTCCTTTCTTTATCGAAAAAGATCAAGAGTTCAATTCTTCTTGTCCTAATCCGCCGGTCTGAGACTATTCAGTCTGAGCTTCAACCTCTGTGTACTTGCCTCTTTCGATTGATTCTTTGTATGGATGGATGCGTCTCTTTGGGTCGGAGCGCTGGCTTATTTAGGTCTACCTTCAACTAGAAAGAGTATGGCCTCTGCCTTATGTTCATCCGATACAGAGACATATGCCTAGGATTTGGAGCTGTGGTTCGGGATCTCTGTTGGGCGGCATTTCTTTCCTTTGCCTGTAAACTGTAGTAACATGATCTTGATAGAGAGCTGCTTCGATTGCATGTGAGTCTAAGACAAAGGGCCTTTAGGAGAGGGAAGGGAACTGAATCACCGACTCCCTTCTCTAGTCCACTTCATGCTCAGCTGATCTACGAAACTCAACTATTTTATTTGCATTTGAAGCATCAGCCGAAGAACGAAGAAATTCAAATTACCTTACCTGGAGCTGGTTGCTTGCCTTAGACTAGTAGTTATAAACCTTATCGCTACTTCGCTCTAGTCGTATCGCCAATTACTGTTGACTATGAGATTTCTGATACCTGTGTATCAGTCGTAAGGCAGAGATTCTTTTTTAGGCTATCCGCTCTTCCCGCTCGCGTTAGACCATGGGATCACCCGCTGAGGCTGTAAGGTCTTTCTGCATCTTCTGAAGTTGGCACCCTTGGGAAAACCTTCAACTACTTGTGTGCTAAGAGCAAACCGTTAGGCCAGTATGCATTCCCTGTCTGGGAGGTTCTCTCCGAGAAGACTATTTTAGCTGATCGCTTCCTTTCTATTATCTTAGGATTCGACGTCTTCGAAGAAGAACGATAACTACTTAGATCACCACCCCAGAAAAGGCCTCAAACTAATGAGTCAAATCCTATCTTTCATCCAATAAGCCGTATCAGTAAAGGCCTTCGCTGCTTTCTATTCCTCTTTATTTAGTCTATAATTCGAGTCTTGGAATGTAAGCGCGGGTAAGGCCATTTCCGAGTTAGTCAGCCCGACGATTCTTTCTTTGAATGTGTCGTTGGATCAAGTCTTATGTTATGATTGAATGCTTGTGCAGCTTTAGCTTAAATAGATAGCTCTGATATCTACGATGCCACTGGTGGTGCTACTGCTGGATCGACTTCTAGCTTTTCGGGGTCGAGACTGCTTTAATCTTTTCATTGCGACCCACTGTGATAGAGTGCCGTCGACCCTCCACCGAAACAGCTTTTAATCGGGAAACCACCCGGCCCGCTTACTATCAGTAATAGGAAAGCTTTCAATCGTATTCGTGAAAAAATCCCCTTTGTTTGAATCCCATGGCATGGTATGGACTTTTTTCAGTAGCAGGACTCTCTTCTGTCTGTTTGAACTCTTGAGCAGGAGCTTCCGCGGGAGAACGGAACGGTAGCGAGCCTTGTCTATTAGGAGCGATGCAGCTTGCCCAGTGAAAGGAATACGTAGCAAGTCACGGGAATAATAGAAAGATTCGGGGCTCACTATCGCCCCTATTACATATTTAGAGTATATAGTCTAATCTCTCCCCCGAGATGTCAACCTATTGAAGAGCCTGGCTTAGGTCGAAAGGGCTTCCCAGCAGAAGCAACTTCGCCCTTCGCTTCTTCAGTCATATGGAAAGCGGTTCAGTCTGCTCCGCCCCAATCAATGCCTTTTTCTTCAGACTGAAAAGCCTTTTCATTAGCAATCCGAACTGCCCTTCTTCCTTTCCTGAAAGTGAGCTCTTACTATAGTAGCTCGAAGCTAAGGAGTTAGCAGCGGAAGTTTATGTTATGAGTTGGAGTAGCTCGTAGCTAAGAGTTATAGAGCTGGGAATGAAAGAAGAAAGGTTGTATTGAAGACACCACACGTCGACCTAGGAGGATAGGTCTCATGCCTTACTGTCTTATGCGTTGGGAGACTTACAGTACGAGAGAATAGCTATAGTTCGTTAAGTTCACGAAAGAGCTAGCGTGCAAGTAAACCTGGTCGTGGGAGAAGACCTGTTGACATAAGTCTGTTGTCTGCAACTGGATCCTAGCTAACGAGCTCGACCATTCTACTAATCCATTCTTGAAATTACTACCTATCAATAGAATAGCTTTGCTTACTCGTGACGACTGGACTGACTGCGCTAAGCAAGAAGAGTGGGACTTCTGATCGTAGTGCCCGTATTCGCATACCTTGTTGTGCCCTTGCGAGGTGCTTGTTTTCGTAAGTTGCATACCTTACTAAGCTAAGGGGCCCCTAGAAAAGATGACCCAGGGACCTTAGGCGCTAGTGGTGGGTTACCTATAAGTCCATTTTTAGCTCTTGACTGACCAAGTCACTAAAGGAGCTTTTCCTGTAAAGTCCAATCCAAACCTAAAAAAGGTCAGTGATTATAAGTACCATAAAGGAAGAGAAAAAAGATTCATGGCAATAGAGCGAAATTAAGCTGGGCGTATGATTGAATACCGATCTGATCCCGTGTGCGGATGTATAACGTCGTGCAAAGCGCTTGAACGCAGGCTTGGTGTAACTAAATCCATTCAGATACTTTTTTTATATAGTGACTTATAGCTTTTTCATGCTAGCGTTGGGAGTTTGCCCACTCACTCAATTTCAAAGGTGAGTAGCCATTCTGACCTGAGCTTGCTTTCAGGAAATAGGTTTCAATCCCGGCTAACTAAGAGATAGAGTCGTCTTTTCTCTTCCTGACCTTTGCCCCGAAAAAGACTTAGAATTGCATGTGAAAAGCATATAGCCAATAGCTTCTTAGCGCTTAGCTACTGCCTAAAAGCTCTTACAAGAAAGTAAGTAATCTCAAGGCCGCCCGGTCATTCATCCAATGCTTATTTTTAGGCATAGCATTAGCCTCTTTCCGCGAGTCAGAAAGCTTTAGTTGAGGTGTCTTCGCATTTGCCTATGTGTTATTCTGGTCTGCTGGCCAGTGTAATATCCCCCGCGGGGACTACTTTTTGACTTATCTCTCCAGCTATTCCATCTAGTGGTCGAAGTCTTTGAAGCATTCCAATCCCAGCGTTTGAGTCAATAGCAGCAGAGTCCTGAAAAGAGCTAAAAGCATTCTCTACTGAACTACGTTATTATCCCACTGGAAAAGCTAAGTACCTGAGAAGATGATTGGGAGGCTATGACGGTTGAGGAAGTTCCATTCTTGTTGAAGGGTCCTCTTTGGTAGGGATGGGGGCTCGAGCTAATCAGTCTTTCGCTTAACCCGAGTTTCGCTGGCCGGACAGGACCGTATCCCGAACAACATTCTGATTCACCTACATTCTTAACGAAATAGGATTCCCAGTCCTCACATTCACAAGAAAGCACGTAAACTACCTTTTTCAAAGAAAGCACGCTAGCAGTCAATCCATTCCTTTCTCCCTTCTGCCTTTGCTTCAGATTCCTCGGGTCGAGTGACGACTCCTTTCCTCTCTTCTTATTCTCGAGTTACCCCGCTCCTCTTCCGGAGGGAAAGGTTCTTCTTTATTCATGTTCGTAGGTGGCTAACGTGTTTAACGAATAGCCCACGAGCCTTGCGAGCTAGGTATTCCCTTTCTGCTTTCCCAGTTCTTGCCTTTCCAATCTGTGAAACCTTGTCAAATTACCCTTCGGGTACTGTCATTTTCTTTTTTATTGATTTTGTTTAGGAATGGAGTTGCTCGACCTTAATTAAATTAAGGGTGAGGAAACAGCGTGTTTTTCGCCTCTCCTTATCAGTCGAGTCACTTCATACCTCTCCTCTACGCTGAACATTTTTTCTTTTTCAACTCGTGACGGGTATTTCATTCAAATAAGCTTCTTTCGTGAGGGAATGAGTTGGCGTCGTGACCGGTGGGGATTGTTCTGCCATTCCCCGGGTTCTTCCCAAAGGACCGGTGATGGAATATACATTAGTGGCTTAATAAACTGCTAAATAAGCACTCAACCAACTACGATTGAGAGAGACAAACGAAATACCTAAGCTAAGGGTGCGTAAGCGCAGCTCTTAGAACTCAATCCGGATCCGTAAATGCTTATGATTAGCTGTCATAAACCTTCTTTTGATTCATGCGTTGGTCAACGTAATAACGTAATAAGAAAAAAGGTATCCGGAAAAAGGCTGACTCGCTCACAATACCGGCACTGAGCCATCGTATTCTATTCATTTTTTTTCCGAGGAGAAACTTGCCTTTCTTACCCTCCATAAATTGAATTGCCCAATTAATATTAAAGACCACACGACCGAACCTCGAGATCGTAGAGAACGAAACAACGCACCGTGAGCTGCGTACGAAGTGCTAAAACCCAGTACCAAAACAAAAGACTTATCCCGCCCTATTACCTACCATCGGGCACTTCGCCGCTCTTTCTTTAGAACGTGCGAGGGTTAGTTAGTACTCCCGACGAAGAGAAAATGAAGCCCTTTTAAGATGCCGGCTCCGCGCTATTCTTTCTTATTAACGTCCATGCGCCATTACTTCTTTTCCTAGTGCGAATAGAAAGAGGAAGATTTTCATGCTATGCATGCCATACGGGTTCGACCCGAGGGTTTCCGTTGCACCCTGCTCATCCCCGGAAAACTCAATTCACTATTTGATTTGCAGCTCTTCCGGAAAGAGAGAATAAGATAAAGTCCTTCTTTTTAGCGTTCGTGACCCATTAGTCCTATGGGGCACTTCACTTCCTTTTAAGACATCAAACAAAGGAGCTACTTCAATCAATCGATCAAGTAGAAGTGGCCCACATGGAGGCACACTCGATGAGGCGAGTGAAAAATGCATAAGTGATGTTCGAAAACACCGGTGTTTCATTTGAGTGAGTAGCCGTAATCTCGGAACCAAGCTAAGCGGCATGTTCCGGTAGATTAGCCACTACAGTCTTGTCCCGTATGATGCATGAAAGAACTATCGAAGAGGCTGACTCAACTCCAGCAAGAGGAACTAGCTGGAGGGTACTGGAGCTAGAAAGAAAAACCAGCTACTGCGGTCAGAGGTTCGGGTAGGCCTGGGGCCGGAGAGGAATCCTGCAAATAGGTACGTCCGAAGGACTAGGGAAAGAGTCAAGGCTTTTTTACGCCCGATTCTTGAGCCTACCACTAAGGACTATGAGGCCACAGGAGCCTTTATCTGCGGATCCCCTTGTCGAAACATGTATAGGATTCCATGCCCAGGGAATCCTTGTCGATTCGGAGTGGACGTATGGTTACGGTGAAAGCTCAAATGACTTTAGGGGGGATTTGCGCTTCGGGGGGTGCATCTGAAATAAAGGCATACCACAGCCTTCAAGGGATGTTGCCACCCGGAGTGAAGGGGGACCGTGAGGAAACCCACTTTCTAAGGTGGAATTCTTAAGAAAGGCACTCCCCTAGAGTTCTCTCGAAAGCAGCGGCGACAACACGGCGGACATTGATTTTGCAGAAAGGCTGGCTGCCTTAACTGCAGGGTCGCTTGCCTAGGTACCGGTACTAGGCCATGGAGAGGCTCTTAATTGGGTCCCATGTACAAGCATTGCCTTGCGAATGATGGTGGCTCCATACGGGTAGATGCAGGGTACGAAATCCTAAAGGGTTTCTTTTTTGTTTTGAATAGGTTCGGGGGAGGCGCGATAGAAGCCTTCCCCAACCCGATCGGAAAAGGCCGTAGTACTCCGACAGGATAGTAATGCGGCCTTGGGAAAGCAATCCTCTCTTATACTTATAGCGCTCGTGCGCCCTCGAAAGAATAAAGAGGAATCGAATTATTTCGATCTTTCAAACAAGAGCAGATAGAAAGAAGAATCTGCGTAGCCAGAGCTAAGATCTTTGTCTGAGAATGACGCATCGGTTGACACTCTTGGCAGGATTACTATTCTGGACTATTCTATTAGTCTTCTTAGTATGGATTAATGAGCTTACGAGAGAATTGCTTTGCGTACGATATTCAAGTTGAAATGGAATAGTGAGTAGCAGGATATTCTCCAATAGTCAGAGCATATTCTTATTCAATTGCACTAACAGCGGGAGCTGCTGTCGGTATTGGAAAGGTGTTTAGTTCTTTGATCCATTCCCTTTCGCTTGAACTAAAGGGGGATTGATGTCACTAGGCTTAATGGTTAAGAGAATGTCCCAGCTTGGGCTAAAGGTAGTGAACTAGGATCAAATGTCGGGAAGAGCGTGACCTGCCACCTGCCTCAGAGTGAAACCTGGGGGATGCGAATCCTATAATAGCCAGTCCCAGCAAGAAGAAGAAAGGAGAAGAGAAAAGTCCACTTCCGGGAAGGAGCCCTACATAAATTGAAGCATCAGGAAGAAGCAAAGATGCCACCAGTTAAGAGTTGGAGATTGTGCTTCATATTCTTTATGAATGTATTATCCATCCATTCGGACTTCAAACAAGCCTTTGGTTGAATCCCGACATGGGCGAGTAGGGATGGAAGGAAAGTTTCAAGCAGCTTCTTCGGGCTAGGGCATTCGATTACTCATTCGCTTTGTTACGAAATAAGTAGGAAGATGAGAGATGCGCAGCCTTTGATCCAATTCAGCTTCAAGGGCCTTACCATCCCAGTAAAGGAATGACAGGTCTACGTCTACGTTCTGGTCTGTCTACCCGCACGTGACGGAATTGTGCATAGTCCGTATGTCATCCCGCTTCCAAAGCCCTAAGCAAGAGGTCCCATACTGTCCTGAACTAGAACAACTAACTCGGACTCAGGGGACACTTAAGACTTGTTAGCTGCAGGTACGAACGTAGAGAGTTTGCCCATCCGGTCTACAAAAAGAGAACTACTGGCTTGACTTTAGCTATAGGGACAGACCTAAGAGCCAATAAACTAGGGCACGGAAGTTTAGGTAAGGAAGGAGTTAACACTTTGGCATCAAACCACAAACCATAGGATAGCGAGACTGGAGAGCCATCTGATCCTGGACCGGGGGTGGAGGTAGGAGCCCGCAATGCAGCCTTGGGAAGCGATGTGGAGGATCTCCGTCTCAGTAGAATAGGATTAGAGACCTAGGTCCTCCTCTGCCAACACTCCTCTTATACTCAACATTTCCATGTTTTTTTTTATATTAATAGAATAAAAGAAAATGGATAAACTTATAGAGAAATTGAGTGAGAGATCACAATAAGAAGTACCAAAAGTAGGCAAGGCAGTACTGCGATACCAGTCCATGACTACCGTTTCTTTTAGTTCACTTCCCTTCCCCACAGTGCTTTCTTGAAGTCTGAAACCCCATTTGTATCAAGACTGGGAAAATGGGCTTAGTCACTCCATTATTCTAGTACTTTGATCAACTTACTGAATCGGGTTAAGAAATTAAATCCTTAAGGAAAAGAAAGACAAGAGGTCCTAGTTGAATTAGCTTCCAATCCTAGCTAGCATACTCAAGTCAGCATTCCCAAGGCACCAGCATAATCCGAGTGGAGACACTCGCTAAACAGTGAAACCTACTTCTTTCCAAGAAAAGAGATGGAACAATGCGTATAATGAAGGGATTTGAAGCTAGAGGAGAGGAAGAGATCGAAGCTAAGCAGATCGCTTACAGGCCTTTATCCATAGGAGCATCATCAATCTTAGGGCTCACTCTCTGGCCTTGATTCAGGTGATTGACCCTTATACCTTAGCAGCACAGTAATGATGGTTGAAGACGGATAGCCGCCCGTAAAGGCTTTAGACCATCGCGGAAGAGTTCAATTAGAGTCAGTAAGACCCGACATAATGGGAGCTTCAGTCTTCATGCCCCAGTGCCAAAGTATGTTATCGTAAGGGGATCCTCATGCCTCTGTGGAGCTAAGAAAGTGGCTTCCTTCTTGACATCCTAGAATAGAGCTAGCTCTTGAGTAAGAATCCGGTTACGGAGAAATGGCGTGAAGCAAGGGTACTTGAATCAAGTAATGGCGTCTAGGTCATTCTATTTCAAAGTGAAGGAAGGCAGTGACTCGATCGAACCAAAGAAAGATCAACCTTGATCATAACCAACGGGAATGAAGACTGTAAGAAAGGAGTGAAAACGATAGGGAAGTTGGTAGCTCGATAGTAAAGGGTGCCGCAGGTAGCTCAACCGGAATTTACTTTTCGAAGTGAAAATTCCCTTTCCAGTTCCACGGGTCTTTGTAACCGAACCATTCTACATTCCATACCCGCGCGGATAGAGGTTTTTCCACTGTGACTATTAAGTAAAGATAGGACTTGGGTAGGTCAACCGTTAGTCCTAGGTTAGGTGTGGACTTTCTCAACATTCGTTTAATAATCGTTCTGGGCAGAAGGAATTGGATAAGAATCAACTGACACGGACCGGGGCTAATAAGATAGTCAACTCAATTTAAAAGGAGAGGAGTGGAATCTTTTGAGAGAGAAGACGCCGACTTGTCGAGGTTTTTCAGAAGGCCTAGCAGCCTTCCTAGCTCGAGTGAATTCCGGAAGACAGAGGTCTTCTTTTTGATCGGATCGATGAGTACAAGTGCACTTAGAGCTCGTGTCGAAATGAGTAGAGGTGGTTACTTTCTCTTTAGATACGTTTAACCAGACTTTCCTTTCCCAACTAAAAGAAAAGGATTATCCTTTGCCTTAGACCTGATTCTGGCTTAAGAGTCAAGACAAACTTTTCATATAGAATCAAATTGATGTAATAACTTCATATTTCCAATGCCCGATAGATTTGACGTAGATGTATATAAGGAAGTTGCTGTTCTTGGTGCCGGGTTTCGTGAAAGATCACTGGAGTTAGTGTCTTCCCTCTCACTGATTATCTATCCTTATAAGCTCGTAAGCTGGGGCTATTAGATAGTAGATAGATCTAACGGGCAAAGTCACTATTGGCCACACCTTCGCTATATTCTATTATTCCGATTTCTGGCTGGACTTTCCCTTTAGAGCAGAGAGAGCTTCCATCATTCTTGGAAATGAACCAGAAAGATCAGATCGTCTAGGTCGATTTCACCCTTGAAAAAAGGATTTGACAAAGAGTTGACCAGCTTTACATGCCGAAGCGAAGATCGATTTCCTTTTTAATGCGAGGAGCACTGTTAGTTTGATATTGAACATGCAAGCCCTTGAAGTTCTCGGTCTCTCCTGTCGAATGATGATAATTGCTTCCAGACCTCGTGCCGCCTCTCTTGGCTTCCATGAGCTTTCATCATCCGTGGAGAACAAAACTTTTCGTCTGCTCTTTTTTTGCTCCTCTCACATTTGTTCGAGTGGCTTACGCTCCTACAACCTTTTCTGAGGTTTTCCAAGCAACCTGGGGCTCGTTAAGGCTAATGCTCATGGTGCATTTTCTCATCTGATGCCAGCCTAGAAGGGTTTGTGGCTGGGACTCGTGCTCTTATGTGATTGCAGCACCCGAGATCACGGTCTGAGATTTCACCACAAGGACCAAGAACAAGCTCTAAAGAAGAAGAAGGACTTATCGCAATCGATGGTACAATGGCTAGTTGGAAAGCCTTTTCAAGCCAATCTCTTGATTCACATTCATGTGAAAGCGTTGCAAGCGATCCTGCATACCGACGCTTACATTACAGTAAAGGCACTAAGCCAATAGTAAGGAAATCCACGCTAGGAAAGTACAGTCTTACTATTCTATACGATGAATGTGTAGCTAGGAGAGCCAAGATTCTATACTTGAAAACGGAAGCTTGAAAGCGGGTTCACTTACGGAACTTGATTTGATGGCTAAGAAGAAGCTTGTAGGAACTCTCCGTTAAGAGGGCTATTCTCTTAAAGCAAGAAGTGAGGCAGAACAGCTACATCGCTAGCATTGGCCGAGACTGATACGCTACATACGACATTCTTATTTCATACATTACTGAAACATATGCGGATTCATTAGCTGCTTCTTTTATGATTCTATACTTGAAAAAACCTCGATTACACTCCACCAAAGGGAGTGCAGCTCTAAAGCTAGTGAGTGAAGCTAAAGCAAGAATTTTAGGACCTTTTTGAATTGCTTGATGAGCGCTCGATTTCATTTCTTTAAAAGCTTACGTGGGTCCTTAGTCTTCTATTCACCCAGAACTTGGCTGATCACCAGCTTTGAATCTGCTATGACCTTAACTGAATGCTTCATACAAAGCAGTTATCTTAAAATCTCCTGCGCATTTCGAGTGAGAAGTCCTTCTAAGAGAAAGCTAGTGCGAAAGCAGGATATGACCAAAAGAAGACCCCTTCTTAGCATAGTTCCTATTCTTTCCTGGGTAGGGCTAGTAAGAGATACATTTCTTTTTCTTAGGGGTCCTTGAGTGCTACTGCACTTTACAGTGGATAAGAAAGTTCTAGTTTCAATCCTAGGGCCTTCCATCTTTTTTGATTCAGCCGAGTGATTCGATGGAGTTGGAGCCAATTACCCTTGTTGCAACTTGGAGGAGTTGCCCCTTTTTTGGGTAAACTCAGAGAGTTCTTCTGTGTTTAAGACTAAATAGAAAGATATATCAGCAGTTCCTTTTGTAAGCCAAGCCACCAAACTATCTCAGTAATTATGATTTACCGTTCCTGCGTAGCTTATGGGATTAATATTCCGTCTGCTTGTGGGATAAGACCTCTCTCTTGGGTTTAACTACCGGTTGGCTTAAGTCAATGGACTTAACCAACCCATTTGAGTTGTCTATGGTAACTTGGTCGTCTATGTACATTGAACCTTTGTTTGCGAAAAAATCATAAGAAAAGAAAGCTGCTAGCAGAGGATGGAGAAGTGCTAACCTTCGTGGATTGATCGAGTTGCGTGTACTGATTCTCATCGAGATTGGTTGGTCTTCCGTGTACTTGAGTAAGAGTTTTTGCGGAAGAATTGAGTTCGATTCCTGTTATACGCGATGTGGCGAAACTAAATGGGAAATCAATCCCATTATGTCCAATAGTCCATTTTTCTCCTTCTCAGTAGTTCCCATAGCTGGTTTTTCGAATGTTTTATAGCATCAGAGAACAACCATCTAATGCCAGTCCTCGCGTGTCTTCTTTCTTTCGTTAGTAGGTCTTCTTTGTCACTTTGACTGTACTTTACCGAATGTTGTAAAAACACAAAAAAGTGTGAGTTTGACGATTGTGTTATGGGTCTCATACATATAAATAATAATCGAAATTATAGTGCGTACTTTAATTCTACAAAAGCTTGTATCTTTTCTTAGGCCGCTTCTTTTTCATTTTAAGCCTTTCGTATGGATCGAATGAATGAGGGGAGTCCCAATTCTGGTCCGTTGAATTCAGATATATCGAGCGAGGAGTCCTGCAACAAAGTCAATCCCCATCCAATTTATCCCTCGAATGCAAACGTGAATCAGGCCGCTCCACCAATGATTCTGCCTCACCACGAGTACACCTACCTACTTCCCAAAGAAGGGAGTTACACGACCTAGTTTCAGGTGAGTTTAGGGGCCATTTCGAAGAAAGAATTCAAGACTTCCCGCATTGGGGCGAGGTTTTCCTTCGCCGAAATTAATCTCGTCATTTTTGGCTAATTCGACTTCTCATCCTCTAGCACGCCTAGCGATGAACTCAGCGCATGGATTACGACCCTTCACAACACAACGACATTTCTATTTGAGAAAAGCGAATATATATATTATGTATAAAAATGACAGAAAATGATCAACTTGTGCCCTTAGGATCAGTTTGCTAATTTGTTGTTGGGGGAGCCCTTTCCACGTCTAAGGACAATATTTATTGACTCGCCGACCAGGTGCCTGAAGAAAACGCTGCTTTCTCCTTTCTAAAGCGTTTAGGGCCTGATTCTAATTTTGAGATAAATAAAAAAGAATGCTGCATTTCACTCTTCAATATTGGGTCAATGATGTCCAAATCTATAACTATGGTTCATATAGTGCATTTTTAAAAAGATTTTTTCGGGAGTAAATAAGGACGAGAGCGACTGACTGTGAGATTTTTGTTTAACCAAACCACACCTCGGGTGCCCTTACGTGATAGGTTTTACAAGCTTCGGGCAATGGAATCCGTGTAGAAAAGGTGACCTATGCCCGCCAAAAAAGAGAGGGAGAGAGAGATCTCGTTAGGTCTGGGTATTGTCGGGCCACCGGACGGACCAAGGAGAGAGGGAAAGGTCAATCTGGCCTCACCCAGGGTATATGACGACAATAGAGCGGAAAACCGTCTGTGGTTGGCTCCTATGGGGTCCAAGTTCGAAAGATTCTGACAGGGCAGGGACAGGAATCGGTATTAGCTCTGTTTTAGCTGTTCTAGAGTTGTTTAATTGCTCGTGTTGAATCAGCCAGGAGCGAAAGCGATTCGGATGAAAGGTTCTCGCAATAGAAGCTCTGTACCAAGGGTAGAAGAGAAGTTGGCAATATCAGGCATATTACTAATCGATTCTTTGGACATTTCGTAACCGAATACAACCTAGGAAGACTTGAATCTAGGCCTTTGAGTTTTAGGTCAGGAGTGAAAGAGAGAGAGAGGACATGCTCCATAGTAGAATAGAATCAGGTCCATGCCCTGCCCGGTCTTGATTTTATGTTGAGTTCACAGCCAGTCTTACTGAATGCGTAAGCGCAGTGCCTTTCGGCACTCTATTCTTTACCCTATTTTATTCTTTCTTTTATGCCTTCTGCTTCGACTTGAAATGTGAACGTAATAACTGTTGGCAATAAGCATTGTAGGTGTGATCCGCTCTTCCACCGGAAGCTCTTATTGCTCTCGAATCAGCCCTCCATTCTTCCTGTTGCAGTAACCTTAGCTATTTCATCCGGTGCTTATAGTATGAGTTGCCTCTGCAGAAAATGACGTAAGCCAGCTATGGAAGAAGGCAGTATGAATCTCACTCGAATTACCTTTTATTGATATCTTTCAGATTCTCCTACAATGCTAGGAAGATGCCAACACCTGTTGTATCTGATATAGCTCTATCATGCCTGCTTATGAATGTAATTATGTAAGATGAAGCATGGAAAGAACAACCTATTCTTCCTCTCTTTTTTTCTGAGATTGTTTTTTATCCTTCCTAGCTACCGTTGAGGGATAGAACTATACTAATTAAGTAGGTGATACATCCGAACAAGAAGAATATAAGCAAACTAAGACAGTGATTCGGATCTCACACCTTCCACCAGCCTGGTAAGAGGCTTACTATAAGAACACAGGGAAAAGATGGTGGTTGAAGCATAGAGCGCATTTCCTCTTTCAGATAAGATAGACTTTTCTCTTTGCTAACTCGATTGACTAGTTCACGAATAAAGTCATAGTATAGAAAGGCGAGAAAGACCCAGCGAAAGGGAAATGCAATCCAAACCCTCTTCTTATTAATACGGTATTTCAGTAACTTCGACTTCCTCACCCGGCTCGAGGTAAATGCTTTCATTTAGGCATCGAATTAGCTCTTGCCCTTGCCGATCTTGGTGGGCAAGCGGACTTCCGGGAGAGAAGATGTTTGGTTGAATGGCATCCAATAAGTAAGAAGGAAAGCCGTTCACAGCATCCAAGACGGAGATGGGACAAATAGAAGAGAGAGGTAATTCATTCTTCAAGATAAAAAGAATGGGTCTAATTAGCGATCGAGATGAAAGCAGATATTCCTCCGAATTTGATACATTTTCATTCTCTCCTTAGAGAAGAAGAAGTCAGCCCCAGTATGAATCATCGAAGATGCACGGGCAAGCAAAAAAAGAAATGGGTCGTGGCGTGAGGGGGCATTTCCATTTATCTTTCTATTGCCACAGTGATCCTTTCTGAAGCAAATGGAGTTGGACCTCACCTGGTCCACCAGGCTAAGAAAGGTTATTTACCTAACTTCCCGAGTGGAGTCCACTCTTCTTAAAAGAACCGGTTTAGCAAAGACTGTAAGGGTTATCTGTCTTGTTGGTGTAAGCGCAGCTAGTTCAACTGTTGGCGGAGGGGCTACTTATAATGGAGCAGCTCATACGACCGGTGAAAGAAATAGAATTCCGAATAAAAGAAAGGAACAGGAACCCGTCTAAACTAAACTCCAAGGCTCAAGTCTAGTTGAATCAGAGCTTACTCTTTCTCGAGGCTATTCACATTAAACTTGAGGAATTATTGCTTCAACAGAAATGACAGGAGGGGAGTCAAAGCTTGCTGGAACTTCTCTAAGTAGAGGTAATTTATTCATAAGGAACAGAGCTATTACCATCGAGCTACGAAAAAGTCTTCCGTGAAAAGCATTGAATCCGCTGCTAGTGCTCGCTTTCCGCAATTACCGCTAAAGCTCGAGCTACCAGCTACCGCGCTTTCCTTGAAGGGATTGGTGCGGGACAGCTTAGATTAGAGGCTGGGTAACAAAGCCGAGAAGGAAGGGATGAAAGGTTCGAAGCCTGGATTAAAGTCTCTATATCCCAAAGGGAAAATACCCCACTACCCCAAGACGAGATTTCAATTTAATAACCCAGTTAGCTCGTCATCTCCGTAATTGTGTTCTGTTATAAATCTCCCTCTTCCACTTCCCCCTCTGTATTTATCTTGTAAGTCAGAGTTCTAGCCTATTTTCGTTCTCTTACCTGTCTGGAAGGTAGCTTGCTTCGAATTATATTATATAAAAAGACGTTTAAACGGGAAGTCCCTTCGCTCTGCCTCCTTCTCTTGTTTCAGCTTTAATGATAGGCCGAAAGATGCTTTATTAAAGCAGGCAACCTGATCGCTCGTTGATCCTTGACTTGTATTAGTCAGTCGAGCGTCTTCAAACCTTTGCTAGTCTTCCTTTCCTGGAAGCAAAGCATCCTATAGGCCAAGCATTAAGAAAGAGGTAATCGAGAATGATTCTCTCTTTCAATCTTGAAAACGGATGTAGTAGTAACCTTGCTGCCAACAACTAATCAGAGTACTGATGAAAGCAATGAGCTCACAGATAATGAGACTGCAGCTTCAAGCGAAGAAGGTATACCAGAGAATGAAAAACCTGCCATTCCAACTCCTGCCATGCCTACTCTATATATGTATTCGCCAAAGAAGATGAATAAGCAGAAGAAGAGGAATAAAGGTGCGCAGCAGATACCTTAAATACTTTGGGAACATGTCTTTGAAGAACCTTTGCTGATTCGGCGTATTTCCCTTATACTAGAAATAGAAAGGCTCTTCTTCGCACCTACCTCAAATCGAGCCAAATAGTCAGTCACACTAGAAGTCGATTGCCTATGATTTAAGAACTCTTCAACCAATTGACTCCTCTCCTTAAGTAGGTGGGCAGGTTTTTTCCTTCCACTTCTTCTTCATTACTTCCCCCATTGCGTTCTTCAAGGAAAAGTACACCTACCGCTTACGCCAAAACGCCTGCCAGTAGAAAAAGACTTCCACTTGCAGACTTCTTCGACAGCAATATCGCGTATATTATACCTTCTTGTTTATCAATCAGGCTTCTTCTAGTAAAGAAAAAAAGCATGAACTCGCTACAAACGAATTGAGAACGAAAAGAAAATAATAGAGAGGATTAAAGCAAGGACTCACTTCTTCGGTAAAGACTGAAGAAAGATTCTACAGCTAAAGGTTCAGCTGCTACAGATTCAGCTCTTATTACTGCTCAAAGGATGCACACGGGCTAACCCACATCCCTTGTTTTCTGCTTTCTTTCAGAGAAGAAAGAGTTGCATACCACAGCTTGCCCAGGTTTTTCCTTCTTCCTTCCCTCTCCTTTCTACTGGTCTAGCTCCACTTCTCCTTCCCGAGGATGATCTGCCCGAAGCTGGGTAAGCAATTGAAAGAAGTCTTAGTCGAGTCCGAAGACAGGCAAGGCAATTGAGATAAAGCTCATCATTCTACGAAAGCAGTCTAACCCAGCAGCAGCAATGAACGGGAGCTACAGTGCCGTCTTCGGATAGACATAAGAGGGCGGGTGGAAGGTATCCTTGGGGATACGTCTTATCGATCAGCAAGTACTGCTGGCTGGGATGGATTAGATAGCCGTACAAGATCTCTTATTAATAATCTAGGTTCACTCTCTTCCTCTTATCGGAGTGAAAACTACTTCTTTTTTTTTCCGATCAAGAATAAGTTGTTAGCTGATTCCGATGAGGAACTCTCTTTCAACGAGACTAGTGCTATCAAGTCGTCCCTTTACTATACTTTTCAGAAATGGCGGGACGGAAAGCTAGTCTTCTTACCGCAGTTTGTTTAGGGCGTAAGGGGTCCCTTTTTTGTTATAGAATTCCCTTAAAAGCTGAATTGCTCCTAGTCTTTACCCAGTCCCCTCGACATATTGAATTTCTTCCGGCTGACTTATTGTAGTTGATTGAAGGAGTTCTGCAGAGTTACTTAGCCTTGGGTGCGCTTTCTAGACTTGTGCTTTATTGGTTCGAATGGTAGCCGATCTAGCTATATCTATAAGGCTCCTTCAGAGTTTTCATCTGGGTCAAATTGGTCTTAGAACCTCTTTCCCTTGGTCGTAGGTCGTCGGCATCAACATATTGGTTCAAAAGATTGAGTCGTCGTAAGACATCGTTGCAAGGAGAATGAAGACAGCCCAGATGGCGGACCTAGTTTCCAAATGAATCAGTTTAGGCACCTTTTTTCAGTACCGTGAGCCAAGATCTCCTAAGTTAGCGGCTTAACAGTCTTATCAAGGTTTTCTTCCATGCTTCCTGCATTCACTAGAAACTTTGTTCCAGCATTCCATTCTCCGCGGATCACTATAAATATAACACGTGATCAGTAAGCCTTTGGCGGATAGCTTGGTTCCGAATGTTTCTGTGTTGTATCTTGGGAATGCAATCCCCGTCGTAGCTATAGGACTGAACTCCCTTCCCCAAGGCTCTTTGTATTCAATTATCCATCTTCTCGCCGGCTGACACTGTTTGGGAGGGAGCTATTTCCATGCAATGCCGACTAGAAGGATGATTGGCTGGAGCTGGGTATCATCATTAGATCTTTCTTTCCTATTTCCTTGTGATCTCTAAGATCATTCTATATCCATTCTCCCTTGATCAGGATCTTGAGTGCTAGTCTTAGTCTTTCCCGAGCCTCTGCCCTATAGCCAATTCATTCTGGCGCCATGGGAGTAAATTGAAGTATTGCCCGGAAGCCGAGGGGAATGTCAATCCCGAAGGACTTTCGCAGTGGAACCAGGGCATAAACTCCTATCCTACTCCAACTTCTGGATCTAAAAAGGGCACTAAAAGTCGCGAGCTATTTATCTTCTTAAGTATCTTCCAATGGAAGGGGGTGTCCCTGTGCTTCAGAGGGTAGGGACAGAACTCGAAACTCCCTGACGAATGAGGTAAAGACAACTCTACTATAGCATGTCCACTATAAGGTTATGGCAGCGTAGGAGTTCTCACAAGCGGATAAGCCAGATGAGGACCTTTGGTAGCAGATCACAAGCTTAGCTAGGGTGTGTTAAGGACCAAGAAGACATCCAGACCTAAAGGATAAGGTACCATACCAATAACCAATAAGATAGCCAATGAGATCCACCTAAAGTAAAGGATAGCTCCATTCAAGCTCTTGTTTGATTCTTATGATCTAGTTCTTATATTCTAAGATATCTCGCTCTTATGGCTTCCTCTATCCTCTCGCTTGCTTATTGATTGTGATAAAGAAAGTAGGCTATTCCTAGCATCCTTAAGAGTTCCGACTTATGCTTTTCTTTTAGGGCGAAGTCTTTTTTTGAATTTACTGCTCGCTAGAGGCCTAGGCCCCTTCTGAGTTCAAGCTCGATCCCAACAGTCGAAGCGAGTACAAAAGTTCCTTCCTTTAAAAGAGAGAAAGATCATACAGACCTAATGCCTTACTAAACCACAAAGAGGGAAAAGTCAGCTCTCACGCCCGCCTTTTACTTTATCTTTATTCGGAACGGAATGAATTCTTCTCCTTGCTGAGCTTGCCGAGTAGTCCCTATATGGATGGCTAACTAGGCTATTAAAAAAAAACGAAAGCCTTCTCGGTTCCGGCTTTTATTAAAAAGGAAATTCCCCAGTCCTATCGAATCTAAAAAGAAAGACTTACTTAGTTCTTTCATTCTTCATTCCAAGACATTGACATTAATATTTAATATAAATATACACTTTTCAGCCAGAAAAAATCTGGGAGAGTCGAAAAACCAGAAAATGAACAGCTATCAAGTCGGTAAAGCAAAGCGTCAAACCCCTCTATACTACTTTTTTTGTAGTAGGTAGAGCAGACCAAGAATGAATGATGGAATTGAGCTGGTTCGTAAGGGGAATTCTTCTTTATCTTTCCTTCTTTCGAAGTCATCAGGTCAGCTAATTAAGAAAATGTCTGAAAAAGGGACTCGGGCTCAACTTGAGATTTGAGATAGGCTGTCCCTCTAACACCTAGTCCTTCGGTGGTAAAGGTGATTCAATGGATCTCATCTTCTGGAACTCGGATCCGGTTGTTGAATGACTCTAGGTCCTAAGGCATGAGAAAGTTAAGGATTTGGCATAGGAAGACGAGAGGAATCATGAATGGATGGAGCTTGAAGAATGGACATGGTTGCAAAAGAGCATAGCGAATCGGGTAGAAGGTAAACAGCACGGGTACACCGAAGCTCCTGCTTCAGTTCCTATAGAGAAGAAACCTTCTCACGATATTGTGTTGGAAGTGAAAAAAATCGACTCAAACACGTAGGGTTAGGAGCCCCTATGAGTAGACTTTTCCTAGTACCAGTATTTTGATCCCAGAAGGATCAAAAGAAGACCGATCCCATAGCCCAGTATTTTTCTAAGCCGTAGAAGCTATGCATGCAAAGAAGAACTAGGCTCTATTGTTATGGTCTGTATACACCTCCGATTAACTAACTGGTTTTTTAAGTGCACTGTGGTGAGAACTCCTTAAGCTAGACCCAGTGGTCAAAGCGACAGCCTAGGAGAGCCAAAGTACCTACCCTATGTAGAGTTAAGACCTTTAGTCCAAGACCTTGTGCACCTATAGGTGCACGGGAACCAAACTTCTCTTTAGCTTCCAAGATCAAGATGGTGACAAACAGGTTTCCTAGGTTTTAATGCCAAGATGCCCGCAATTCGCTAAAGGTATGAGGCCAAATGAATTGTTGGAGCTATGGAGATTGAACTATCTCACCAAGGATAGAATTTAGGATCGAAGTTTACCCCTAAACACTTATAAAAGAGTGGAGGAGTGGGACAAGGGACCGGTGGAATCCACAAGACATCTGAAGGAACGATTGGGAGTTCTCACTCTTGGTTTCCCCATCCAATATGTCATGCATGATGACATTGGATCATGAAACGGCAGACGGAGACTGACGGATGAACAGAAGGAGGCAGCCTGCCTTCATGTATTCTTTACTTAGGCTTATGGCTTATCCCCTTTTTTTTTCTTTCCTAACAAGCACTCTCGGACACTCTCTATGAAATAGAGAAGTAGATTCTCTTCTACTCTCAACACGGTGGGCTTCATCAAGTGATTCTCTGTGCGTATAGAGAACTAAAGGCCACTAGGCTAATTCGTTAGCCCTCTTCTTCTAGTCGGATGAAGTTCCTCGCTCGCTTTGAGCAGGAGCTCGTCTCTAACTCCAAGGTGCATATACTGGAGTTAATTGAAAGAAAGAAGGGTCTGTGTCCCAGTCGAGAGCAAGGCTAGGGTGGTTCCTAAGGTTCTGAGCGGTATCCTAAGCTGGCTTCAAACTCATCTGATCCCAATCGATTGTTCCAAGGGCAAGGGTTCCGTCACCTGAGACCATTCCTTTCATTCAACTCTTCCCCTCACATAGAAAGTACTGGGAAAGGGGGCTTTTTTTCTTGCCTCGGCATCTGTCTTGTACGTTAGTGTTGGGTACGCAAAAGCTTCTACTTGTGCTTTAATTCCTAAAATCTTGAAGATCCTCTGACTGACTTTCTTGCTGGGCAAGGTGTATGAATCTGCTTATTAGTTCATATAGTTCATAAAAGCAATAACGACGCTTTCTAAGTCAGCCCCGTTGAAAGAGACCCTGAGTGGGATCCTGGGAAAGAATTCTAGCTCCTTGGGCAGGTCAGAAAAGGATTCATCACTCTCACTATCAAACCTGCTCTACGGAGCACTAATTCAAGAGTTTGGATGGGATTTGCAAGGCTAAATAGAGCGTATGACAAACAGCTGCTTGAAGGTTGGCATAGCATAATCGGAGATTTCCAAGGGAAGTTAGACCTGGAAATAGGCTTAACCTTTTTTTGGGAAGAATAGAAAGATGTGATAAGGAGCGATTAGAGGTCATGTCATACATAGGTCCTATCTCTTCTGCTCATCGTGGGTTAACGATTCCCACAGCGGCGAAAGAGGGATCGTCCCTCGGATCAGGCTGGTATGAAGCCCTTCAGAGTAAGCCCGCCTTCGGTACCTTACAACCCGATTACCTTCCTATGCTCAAACCGTCCTCTAGTGAGTAGTGAGGGTGAAGAATAAAGTGGAAGTCTCAAAACTTTTAGTCTTATTCTGGTCGATCTTTTATGCCAAGAATGAGGGCAGAAAAGGCTAGCATCTCTTGATGCTAAAGTTGGAGAATGCCTTGCTGTTAGCTTGGACATTAATGCACATGAAAAGGGCTTACGACTCATACTTGAGAGAGGAGACCTATGATGAGTGGTGTGGATATGGAAGAGTCACAAACGAACTTGCCATTCCCTTTGTTTTAGTTATAATACGCTACTTGCAGAACACCTAAAGTTCTGCCTTTACTTGCTTTCAAGTTAACTTGGCTTGGTGCCGGGTAAGTAAGGTAAGGTTCCTGGTTTTCATTCCTTTTCTTTCTTCTTAGACTTCTTATATTAGGAAAGGATGCATCAATAGCAGTCTTCGCATTCACTAAACGAAATGCTGAATTGAATGCCCTTCGATCTTGTCCCTCTGTGTTTCGTTCACTCTTAAGTTGACATGGAAGCTTGAGTGCCACGTTTCAAGCTGAAAACAAGTCAAGCAGCTGATGAAATATCGGCTTTTTTGGATTCATCTTCTTGATTCTTGAACTCCTTCCCCAAGGAAGATGACATCGTTAGTCTTTGGGCTTAGTTACGACTGATTTCTTATTTATTCCTGCCTTGGTCACATAGACTTGACCTGTTCCTGGAATTCCCTGGTATGTACAGGTCTTTCCTTTTAGATAACTCAATGGAATTGCCTGGAAAGAGAGAGCTTGTCTCTTTTTCACTAGGAGACGATTGGGAGAAAGCATCAGCTGCTTCGCAGCCATTGACAAATGTCCATAGCTTAGCTATTCCTTAGCTCATGTTCATGAGTCTTAGCTCTTCGATTCATTAATCGACCACACCTTCTTTCGCTACAAGCCTCTTTCGCCCGACTCACATCCTGGACTCTCATCGGGATTGGCTTCGTGTTCATTGTACCATATTATATTGTAGTAGAAGAGAGCTTCACTTTTAAGAGATCTTTTCTCTCTTTCACTTTTCAGATAAGCTAGATTGAAAGTTCCTTCCTTCTCCAGTAAGTGAGTCTAAGCCAAACACATCTGGGAAGGATAGAGGGAAACCAGACAGACTGAATAACTCGGGATGAGCTTCCAAGATGGAAGTGAGTGAGGCTTCCCTTTCTTCTGCTTTTCTTTTTCGCTCTTGTTGCTTTGGTTCAAATAGAGGTTTGAAACCATCCCATATAGTTAGTAGGGAAAGAAGGGGCTCGAAACGAAGGTTGGCTCTGGCTCAGGTTCGGTTTTGAAGGAATTGAATCGGAGTAGTACTTAAGATTTCGATTGGGTTTTTGCCAGTCCAGCTCAGCATTCTGGTAGGCCGATTCCTCCCTTTGGGCCTGGCCTGAAGGTTTCCCAAAACAAAAGGACAAAGAACTGACATGACATGATCAAATCGAACTAGAGTAGACCCCTTTCTTTACTTTAGATACGTAGCTGTAGCTGGCACCGTCTTAATTAATGAATGTGGATTTATCCTTGGGTGTCCTGTTTCGTATCGTGGCACCCGCCAATTCTAGCCTACTCTGGTCTCGACCCAACCTTTCCCTCCCCCCTATTAGTTCTAAAGACCCATTTATTTCGTCGGATGGGGAACTCTTCACTCCTTAATACACTCACTGATCTGGAATACACGGATCTGGACTTATTTGTCCTCCGACTGATTGATTAGTTTTCTAACTAAGGCCCCATTGTCCGATGGAAGGGTCGCTTCGCTTGCTGCTTGCTGAGAGGATCAAATCTCCTCCCCCTAGATCGACCCCCCCCAGTTGGTACTTATTTTTGTTTTTACCTCTTCCGTTCCGTTCCCAGCAATCAAACTCTATAGCGGAAGCGCAACGAGCAAGAAAACGGATGCGCTAACGCGCAACGGCTTTCGCGCTAGTGCGCTCAGTCCGGTGCTTGTTGAGTCGCTCGAGCGTCAGCGAGAGGCCTTCTAACGTAATGGGTCGCTCAAGCAAAGCGAGAGGGCTTGAGACGCGTTTGCGCCCTACTCGTCTAAGGCCGGTGCTTGTTTCCATCGCTTGGCTTGAGTTAAAGGATAGAATTGGATCTGGTAATCATGTGTTATAAGGCAACATATAGATGATAATCATGTTTTATCAGGCTGACGGACCGAAGAAGGGGCGGGGCTGATATGAGACTGTTTCTGACACAGAATACTGACGCTCCTGCTTTGTAGTTCCCCGGGGCAGAAAGGATGACTGATTTAGAACTTCTTACAAGGGGTATTTAATTAAATATAATAAATAGGAGATGGGGGCCTCAAAGCCAACTTCTTTGTTTCGAACTGCCTTTCCTAACTCAATAGAAAACAGAAGAGGAATCTTCTGACTTTCGAACTCAATCTACGGATTTGGCAATAGATTGCCTTATTTCCGGCAGCTATGGCAACAGAAAGGGAATGAGTTGCTTACGGCTTTAAAGAGAGACATGAATTACGTCATGGAACACATTCAAGAACTCAAAATTAATCCCTGGGAATATTAATAGAATACCATGCTTTGGGAACTTAATCTACGGGACTAGTAAGATAGCTATATCTCCTGGATGTTGGGGGCATTAAGCCCTTCTACGGCTTATCAATCTCCGGCATGGAATAAGGCAGCAAAAGATAGAAGTATGAAGCTCCTTAAGATATTTGGCGGTAAGGATTTAGTTACACACTAAGCGGGCCAGGCTTCTTAGGGATGTGGGCCTACTGAATTTCATCTCTCAGTTCGCCCCTAGATACGGTAAATCGCCTTCTTTTGCTGTTGCCATCAAATCAGAAGCAAGTCAGTCAGGATCTCGCGGAGGGGAAATTTTATAGTATAGTCTTTAAGACTTACTAGCTTTTTTCCCCTGGTGCCAAGCTATCCTTTGTAAGCCAATTAAGCAACTAGAGCATATACCATTATAGCTTCAATAAGCGGACCTGAAAGAGACGAATTCACTCCTTGAAGACCGTCAATAAGTATCTTTTCCTATTCTCTTTCGGATGCAGCTTTGACTCTAGCAGAGCTAAAGTAACTGATTCCACTCAACTACACTAATTGAGGAAGAGGATGAAAATCTAGGGGAATATCCTACTGCAAAAGACTTAGATCAATGAAGCTCAGCCGGCCTTGTTGTATGGCGTATTGGTCCTATTTGCCCCTTGTATTAGTATAAGTAGGCCTTTTTCCTCAATCTAACAAGGACTCATTAGGACCACTACACACTAACCATAGGCCTGATCCCGTAGATGAACCGCTAAGTGAAGTTTAGGATTATGAGTTAGATCTTAGGGTTTAACCCGCCCATAAAGGCAGAGAATCGTCTTCGCCCTGACTTCCGGGAGGCGAGGTAGTTTAAAGCAGTGGAAATCTCATATGATTGGGTTTCGACTCTGTCCCGCAGTCTTGACTAAAATTCTTTGTCCTTGCAGCTGAAACTGCTAGATACTGACTTTAGTTTAAAACCTCAGATATAGGAGGAATGACAATCTAAAACCATGGAAATTCTTATGAATGGTAGGCTTATTAAGTTACCGGGGAAAGACTTTGTTAGGAAAGCATCATATCTTCCCCTCTACTCACTGGAAAGTCTGACTGATGAAATGCAGGAGTAGAATGAAGTCAAGGACTTTTCTTTCTTTTTCTTTTGGTCCGCTCTCCCCTGAGCCGAGTGACGAAGCAGCACTCGCGCCCCAGTCACCCGAGAGTCGCGAGCTTGCTTCTTTCTTGGGGCCTTTGGGACTGACTCCTACCTCGGGGACACTAAGACAGCAGACTCGGCTTACATGACTTCAGCAACAGATTCGGTAACAGATGATTATTAGATGGGCATCGGTCCTTGCTTTTCATAGTTCGATTCCCGGTCATCTTCTAGCTTTTAGTTCTCTCTAGCGATTCTTGTAAATACCTCCCGATCACCGATCCGGATGAGGTTCATGAAGTGAAGCTCTAAATAGTCTATTAATTATCTTATTCTTTGACAAAATATGTTACAACCAATTAACAGAATATACTTCAAACGTAGCGAGGAATAGAAGATGATGTTTCATTGTTCTTCTTTTTTATGTAATTTCTACTAAAATACCCCTATGTTTAGCTGTAGGCTTGAACCCCTATTCCTGTCTAGGGCCCTGTGATGCCTTCTCGTGGGAATACCCTATCCTGACTTATCACAGCGAGTGAGACTTCTTAGTATAGGTAGGGCCAGCTCGTTAGTTATGGGCTTGAGCTCAGTTAGTAAGTTCAGGTCTTTCTGTCTGAAAGCCAGTTCCTGAGTTCATGACTTCAGAAGTGAAGCAAGGCACTGAAAGAAAGTGAAATGAAAAAGCTGTCCAATCGCTCTAAGCCTGATCGCTAACCTGACTTACAGAGCTTTCACGAAAGAACTGTTGGCAGAAAGAACCCTTCCTTACTAGGAGCTACTAAAGCAAGTTCTTCGATACGATACCCTCGGGTAAGAAATTCTTCCACCGATTGATGATCGAAAGAAGAAAATCCCAAAAAACACACTCTATAGTCTATAACGAACAATTTCAGTATGGCCCTATTAGTCGGGGGCCTCTCCTTCCTTAGATGATAGGGCTCACTCCTTATAGGGCCTTAGCCCAACCAAGCACTAAGGATTAAGGATCGATAGCTGATAGCAGCCAGCGAAGAGCAGCTCGAGCCCTATCAGACAAGCTATCTCCTTCTTCAGGAATGATTAGGATTCTCTAAACTGACTGACCCTCTCTCGCTCGTTTAAGGCCTACGGGTTAAGAAAGACTGTTTTCTCGTAAGACTGTTTTCTCGCCCTAGGAGAGCAACCTGATAATGAGATATAAGCAACGGATAGGATTGAGCTTTAGAAAGCAACAAGCAACGGCTGAAAGGAAAGAAGCAAGGGCTCTTAGACGGGATAGCTACTGACTGATGGACCGAAAGGGCCTTAAACGGGATAGGGGGGGGAGCCTTCCCCGGGGGAACTGCACAAAAGCCTATAGAAAGTTCAGAGTTGGCAAAAAAGCAAGGAGTCATCATCTTCTTCTCATACCAGACAATTACCATTATTATATTAAAGTCATCATCTTCTTACTAGAATCTAAATCTCTAGATCGACTTTCAATCGATGATTCTCGCACGGCACGAGTCGAAATGCAAGACATGCTCACTTGACAAGCTACAATTCAATATCACGGAACACATAAAATATCTCCATCTCCGGGTTCATCTCATTCGTATATCTCTATCTCTATTGGTGCAGCTCCCGCTAAAGCAATTGTAGCTGCTTCGGCACCAAATAATAGGGGCTTTCGCGCAGCTCAATCTGTTGCTTGCCCTGATAGCTGCTCTGCTCCTTTCTTTCTATTAGTAAGCTTTTCCCTTACTTACTTATTAGTAAAGGGCTTTTCCCTTACTAGTAAAGTGGTAAAGAGTTTTAGAGGGCAAGAGACTTTATTTAGGGCTGGGCTTGTTGGAGCTGCTGAGCATAACCGAATCGAAGCTTACACTATACTAGAGCTATTGCTATTGCCTAAGCAATGCACATCCCTATTCATAGGATGATATGAGAAACCCAAAAGGTAAATTCATCAATCCTTCCCGAGATCTTCAAGCGCCTTCCTCTTCGAGCATCGCCTTATTAGTTTAGGGCCCAGCAATCTTCCAACCTCTGTTCCTTTAGCTTTTAGCTGTAGGCTTGAGCCCCCTATCCTGTCTCAGCCAATTCGAGCCAACCAACTTTCCCGTCTACAGTCTCCCGTTTAGGTCCCATCGGTCCTGTTTACCATCGGTACCGGTACTTTTCTGTGATCAAGCTAAAAGCCTGTTAAGCCTGTTAAAGGTTAGCAAATGAAATCACTGAGTCTCTAAGGAAATCTCCTTTACTTTACACCCCGGTGTGAGACCGCCCTAAAGTAAGATTGAATAATCAATCATAAGAAGTAATCCCCGAAAGGAAATATAAGAAAGTTAAGAAGGGCAAGGCAAAAAAAGGGCAAGAAGGTCTGTCCTTCCCTAACCAGCCAGAGGAGACAAGATAGCGTATTTTTAGTCGAACAGGAAAAAAATTTAAATTCTGTATCTCACTCTGATGATAACTTCGTCCCTCTTATTTCGTTCAAGCGACCCTTTATTAGTATGGGTAGGGCCTTTTCTAGATCTCATGTAATCGGGGAGCCGGTGGGAAATTTCGATTTTCTATAGTCAAATCGTCCTTCTCGCGGATTAAGCCTATTTTGATTTTGTTTGCTTGAGATCAGTCCCTTTGATTGCTGGGCGAGTATAGTTGCTAACTTAACTGAACTTGCTTTCCTTCCTTCTCCCGGGCGTATCTATCGATACTGGTACAGTGTCTTTCGCTTTCTTAGCACTTCTGTCTGTCTTAGCTTAGCTTAGTTCCATAGCCTAACTATGGGTCTCGGTCTCAACACGCTTTTCTTCTCCTCTGACTGAAGCAAGCAAACAATTGAATTGAATTGAAATTGCGTAAATAGATAGATTCGGATTCTGTGCCTTTAACTCATGTTCATTAACCTGATCGTGCATTCACGGATCTGTCCCTCACTCGTGCCCCCTAAAAATAAGGTCACTTCACTCATTCCCTCCGGGGGTTGGAGAGCACTGCTTCAACGGGAAAAAGAAGAAGAGAAGCAGACACTCCAAATCCAATTATCGTCGTATAGTGATGAATCACGACCTCTCTTGTGATTTATCTAAGTAGCTTAGCGACGATTCCCCTAAATCTCTGAGCTCCATTCCATTTTCGAGAAAGGGGAAGTGAGGGCTTTCAGTCTGTGTTCCGCGAGGGGCATCTTTGTCTGAAAAAGGTGATTTAGTGAAAGAAGGACCAACGACGATGAAGGAGGAGTAGGAGTAGGAGCTCCAATTCGGACGGAATCGCGAGATAAACAATGACCACTAGGAAGGGGAAAATCACAAATTGGATTCGCACACTAAGAAGTTCCTTTTTCTTTATTTGGTTTTATTTGGCTTATAGGGAGATTATACTATTTGTATTTCACATCATTGGGCTAGTACCATTTGACTTGTTTTTAGCTACTATGGGCTCTCCGCCTCTAGACTTTGACTTTGGGTTGATATCCTTGTTCGACAACGGTGCTGACAGTTCCAATCTTCCGGCCTTGGTTCCCCAGGAATCGGCGGCAAGTTTCCCCTCGGCTACAAATCCCTATGTGCACCATCCCTGTGAAATCTATCAGCGCATACGAGTTCTTGAAGCAAGGGGCTATTGGAACTTGCCTCCGCAGAATAATCCGGGCGAGTACGAGAGTCTAGTGCGGGAGAACTTGTCTCGAGCTTGGAATACTGACTTTTATGATACCATTTTTCAGCAGGAATACTTTGAACTCAAAGTGTTAGAACGGAAGGGTCTCCTTCAGGATAGACTGACCAATCTAATGCTTAATGAGCCAAATATTTCGCGAATTATGGAACTCTCGCCCTATTCTGATGTAAGGAAGGAAGCTTATCACTTCATTCAGGATAAGTTTCCCCCTATCTTTGTCAACTCCTTCGATCTTCCCCCAAGCCGCTTTGTAATAGCCGATAGCCTTAATTGTCTGCGCTCTATTACAGCCGACTTAAACAGAGACCACAGCTTTTACAAGGAATTCTATTGTCACTTTACGGACGAGGAATTCCGACGTTCTGTAGGTCTCCCCCTCCCCTAATAGCTCTCCTTTTCTCTTAGCGTGCACGCTCTCTTAGCGTGCACAGTTTGCTTGCATGCCGCTTTAGGCACATCTCTCGAGCCCCGAAGAAACCCCCCCTTCTTCCCCACAATTAGTTCCAATTCTTAACGAGTAGACTCACGGACCCGTAAGTAACTCAGTGAGTGCTTTCCTTTTCCCATGTCTTTTTTTGTCAACAACAAACCACCATATATAGTCAAAAAAAAGACTAGTCCTACGCTACAGGCTTTTCGGAGTTCAGTCTGTAGGTCAGAATTTTTTCTCAATCAATAATGCCTCAACTGGATAAATTCACTTATTTCACACAATTCTTCTGGTCATGCCTTTTCCTCTTTACTTTCTATATTCCCATATGCAATGATGGAGATGGAGTACTTGGGATCAGCAGAATTCTAAAACTACGGAACCAACTGGTTTCAAACCGGGGGAACTACATCCGGAGCAAGGACCCCAACAGTTTGGAGGATATCTTGAGAAAAGGTTTTAGCACCGGTGTATCCTATATGTACTCTAGTTTATTCGAAGTATCCCAATGGTGTAATGCCGTCGACTTATTGGGAAAAAGGAGGAAAATCACTTTGATCTCTTGTTTCGGAGAAATAAGTGCCTCACGAGGAATGGAAAGAAACATATTATATAACATCGCGAAGACCATATATGGCACTGCTTCTCCTTTTCCTGGATGGAAGATCACTTGTAGTCATTCCTACATGCTAATCTATGTTCCATGCGGCCAAGAAATAATAAAAAAATAAAAAAGGTATTGCTTATAATATAATAGTTGCTCGTTCGTTCACGACCACTTGTTTGTAATTTGTGGGAAAAACTCTCAAATATTTTCATTCATCTACTGTACATATATACAACTTGCTTCGTAGATACTCGAACTGGTCTTGTTTGGTGAAAATGTCTTCAAGTTGCTCCTTTGTCCATATCTTTGTTGGCATGACTTCCTTTGAGTCCACTCGCTCACGCACAAAATAACAATCCATCTCCACTCGTTCGTTCATGGAAGACTGGATTTCTGGTGATATGCAAGGCCGCTTGTTTGTCACAGTACAGCACAGTTGCTTTCTGTTGTTTCGCACCAAGCTCTCTCAGTAGCCATCTAAGCCATATCAGCTCACTCACTGTATTAGCCATGGCCCGGTACTCAGACTCAGCCGAAGACCTCGACACCACACTCTCTTTCTTCGTGGGCCAAGAAATGGGCGAGCCTCCAAGCTTCACTATATACCCGAGGAAGGCCTATTTATGGGACATCTTCCCCAGTCACAATAAGCTTCCAGCTCTAAAGGCCCATCACTCCTGAGCAATATACCTTGTCCAGGTGTAGCCTTTAACTTAGAATTCTCTCGACAGCATTCATATGCATTTGTTTGGGCGCCGAAGAAAACTGACTCAACGTGTTGACAGCATATACAATGTCTGGTCTGGTCACTGTCAGATACATCAACTTCCCTATGAGTTGTCTGTACCTACTACCATCAGCATCCTTATTGTCTTCGATATCTTTGGCGTCTTCTTCCCCTATTAGTCTAAGGCCTCGCTTCCTTCATCTTCATCTTTCTCCTTGTCCCCACCTTTCTTAGGAATTACCAGCCTACAGCTCCATGGGAAATTCACATGGCCGACACCCCTCCATTCCTACCTCCCTTAACAAATCGAGGGTGTACTTTCTCTGACTCAACACCATCCCTCGTGATGACCTTGCCACTTCAACACCAAGAAAATACTTCAACGGTCCCAGATCCTTGATGGTAAACTCCTTGTCCAGGTACCGCTTTATTTCGTTGATCTTATCGATGTGAGTCCCAGCAAGAATCACGTCGTCCACATAGATAAGAGCAAGGATGAACATTGAATCATGATTGAAAATCATCATCGAGTGGTCTGCCCTCGATTGGACAAAGCCAATGCCTTTCAGTGCCGAACTTCTGGTACCAATTTATAGAGGCTTGCTTTAAGCCATACAGTGACTTTTTAAGTCTTCACACTCTGCTATCACCTTCCTTGGCAAATCCCTCCGGAATCTTTATGTAAATTTCTTCATCCAAGTCTCACCATGCAAAAATGCATTATTCACTTGGTGTACAAACCAGTTTCGTTTCACTGCTACAGCCAACAACGTCCTCACAGTCACCAATTTCGCAACTGGTGAGAAAGTCTCATGATAATCCACTCCTTCTTCCTGCCCCTCGCAACCAACCGCGCTTTTAACTTGTCTAAATCCCCTGTAGGCTTGTATTTTACCTTAAAAACCCATTTCGAGTCTATGACATTCCGACCTGGTGGGAGCTCCTCCAAGGTCCATGTCCCATTTTGTTCTAGTGCCTCTACTTCTTTTCCCCTTATCTGATAGGGCTTCCCTCCAATGCTCGTGTTGAGCTGCTTCTTTGAAGTTCCGTGGTTCCTGTATACGGTCTATTGCAGCCATGAAGGCTTTATGAGCTGAGGAAAATCTGTGTGTGGTTTGAAACATAGTTGGCCCCTGAGTTAATAGGGGTGTGCAGTGCTGCAACTCGCACTCTCTCTGTTCTCATCGTGTAAGAGCGAAGATGGAAGTTCTCATAATCGTTGAGATGCTTTGCCCCTTGTACGTTGACTTCTCTGTCCCTCATTTCGGCCTACTACCTCCTCTCGCATTATTGGGCTCATTCTCCCTTATTTCTTCCTCGTCGTTTCCACCATCCGGCCCACTTTGCTCAACAGGCCCATCTCTTCCAGTTGGCCCTATGACGTCGGACCCACTACTATCTTCATCCCAACTCCACTGAAGACCCAAGTTCTCGCCTTCCATTCGATCCAAGCGGGAAATTTTTCCTCAAAGAAGGTAACGTCCCTTGATACACATATCTTCTTCCTCTCCATATCAAATACTCGATAACCCTTTTGGCCGATTGGATAGCCAATGAAGATCTTCTCCCCTTTACCTCGAACTTATCTGAGTTGGTCAAATCATGTGCATAAGCTAGACACCCAATGGTTCTGAGATGCCCATACCGAGCCTTCTTCCCTGTCAAAATCTCGAATGGCACCTTGTTCCCAGTGGCCTTTGTTGGTAGCCTGTTAATAATGTGTACAGCCGCCAAAACTCCTTTGGCAAGTTCGCATGTATTCTCAACGTGCGTGTCATCTCAACTATGTACCTGTGCTTTCGCTCAACCACACCGTTTTGTTGCGGTGTGTAGGCGCAAGATGTTTGCATCATTATCCATCCCTTTGTCTTCATAAAACTTTAATAACTCAAGTGACTTGAACTCCGTCCCATTATCTGTTCTTATTTGCTTAACCTTCCCATTAAATTGAGTCTCTGACATATTCAAAAAGGATATCAATAATTTACTGACTTCGGACTTGTGTTTCATCATATATACCCAAGTTACTCTGCTAAAGTCAGAAACTATATATAGTGAGGCTTGAAGACCTGTTATTGAAGGTATTCTATACGGACCCCAAACATCGCAATGAATTAAATCAAAACAAAAACTGCTTTTTATTGAACTGTCTCCAAAGGGCAATCTAGTGTGCTTTGCCTTATTACAAGAATCACAAAACTCCATTTTATCATAACTTAAATTGACTAACTTCATTTTATCCTCTGAGGCGTGCCCAAGTCTCCAATGCCATAGCTTCAACTCCTCGGGTTTCTTCACCATCAACGCCATTCCTCCACCTTGTCTCGACTCCAGGATGTAAAGACCATCATAGTACTTCCCCATCCTTTATCTGATAGGGCACTCTGTTCGTACGAAGGTCCAAAATTATGCACAAGTCCTTAACAAAAACCACAGCAAAATCATCATCATGAGTGAGTCTGCCCACTGACAGCAAATTACACTTCCAATCTGGTATTTTCAAAACATCTTTGAGCAAGAACCCATTCCGTAGTTCTAAATCTCCTGAGGCTTTAACAAACAGGAAAGTAGTTTAGTTATAGGGGCCATTTGGTATTTGTACAGGCAGATGGTTACTCCATTTTTCATTGAGCATGGGCTTATCTTCACAAACTATATGTTCATTCGCACCCGAATCTATCACTTTATCAAAGCAAAGTTAGTTGTGCACTTACCTGCCATATTTGCAACTGCTTGCTTCGATTGTCCAGTTGTTTGAGAATCTCTCTTGCCTTCGGCCTCACCGTTCAGTGTCTGCATTAGGCGTTCATATTGTATGGCTGTGAGTCCAGGTATTGGGCTCTCGCTTGTGTTCACATACGCTGCTCTCGGCCCGCTTCGCTTATCACCCCACGATCCATTTCTGTCTCTTTTATCTCTATTGGGCTTCTTCCAATCTGCAGGATACCCAATCAATTCATAGCACTTGTCCTCAGTGTGGCCCAGCTTACTGCAATGCCCACATCGAGGTTTTTATTTTCTTCTGTCTTTCCGATCATCGAACCCTCTCGCCCTAGACTAATAAGCGCTCGCCCCCTATCAAATAAAGCCTGAAACGCCCCTATCAAATAAGGAAAATCATAGAGCTGATCTCTGTCCCTGCTTTCTTCGATCTGCTTTTCAATTCCGCATGTGCACTTACCGCAAGCGCATCTTGGGGGAGGAGTTATTTGTCGTGCCTCATCCCAAAACGCCTTGAGCTTGGTATAGTAGACTGCTACGGGTTGTTTGTTCTGCCGTAGGTATGCGATGTCTCGCCGGATCTCATATGCCCGCGGCGCACTTCCTTGTCCAAAACGATCACTAAGGTCCATCCATATTTCCCTTGCCGTCTTAGCATATCGGATGCTTTTCCTTATCTCCTTATCCATACCACTCTTGAGCCACCCTTTCACCATAGCATCACATTGGATCCAATGTGAAAGATCAGCAGAGTCGGCTTTCGGCTGTTGCATGGTTCCATCTACGAACCCAATCTGATTTTTGGCCAGCAGCGCATTGGTCATATCGTTGACCCATTCCGAGTAGTTCGTCTCGTTAAGCAACTCACTGACATAAACTTGTCCTGGGTTGTCGGATGCATGAAGAAAGTAGGGAGAACTTACGTCTGGACTCGCGTTTTTGTTCTCACCCGCCATCTCTCTCTCAGTCTTTGATCCTCACGGCTTGTAGGTTTTTTCAGAACCTAGGAGTCCATAATGAAAATGAAGGGAAAAACTCTCAAATATTTTCATTCATCTACTGTACATATATACAACATCGGGGACGCTGATATCTTCGGATTATTGTGATCCCGAGAATATCGCAATCCATTAACATACAATCACGGAATATTTGCTCAATGGAATAATATCTAATCATATCTAAATGAATTAATACTCTATATATCTTCAGTTAGTCTTGCTACACTACACGACACGAGTGACGGGTGAAGTTGAAGCAGTAATAGAAGATGAGGAAAATGAGTGTTTGAAAGAAGAGAATGTAGTTTATGCTGATGAGGGAGAATTGCTTGAGGTGGATGATGATCAGCGTGGTAACATGTTACATACTAGATGTACCGCTGGCGGAAAGGTGTGTGGTGACATTCTAAATGGAGAGAGTTGTACTAAAGTTGCTTCCAACACATTGGTGGAGCAACTCAACTTGAAGACAACAAAACACCCTCATCCATACGAGGCGCAATGGCTGAATCAACAAGGAGAGATTCAAGTTACTAAGCAAGTTCTGGTGCCGTTCTCTATTGGGAAATTCTATAAAGGTGAAGAGATGTGTGACGTGGTGGAGAGGCCGTGGCAGTATGACAAGAGAGCTGCGCATGGTGGGTTCAAAAAAAGTTACTCCATTACCAAAGATGGAAGAAATATTGTTTTAGCACTTTTTCATTTTTAATGCTAAAAGATCAGATGGCCAATGAGAAGAAAAAGGAGAATTTATTTGCAACTAAGGGAGAAGTGGAGAAGGCTTTGTGCACAGTGAAATATCGTTATCCTATCCCAAGGCTTGATGATATGCTTGATGAACTACATGGCTCTAAAATCTTTTCGAAGATTGATCTCAAGAGTGGGTATCATCAGATTCGAATGAAAGAGGGAGATGAATGGAAGACTGCTTTCAAGACCAAGCATGGGTTGTACGAGTGGATGGTTATGCCATTTGGTTTGTCAAATGCACCAAGTACTTTCATGCGTTTGATGAATCATGTGTTGCGTAAGTTCATTGGAAGCTTTGTTGTGGTTTACTTTGATGACATCCTAGTTTATAGCAGGGATCTTGATGAGCATGTGGAGCATCTAAGGAAGGTCTTTGAAGTGCTGCAAGGAGAGAAATTCTTTGGCAATCTCAAGACGTGCCTTAACTCCGCTTCTTAAGACAGTTAAATCAGAGCCCAACCTGATTAGAAAGCCAAGTGCATAACCTAAAGCAAAACCACGATCAGAGAAAAACGAGGAGGACTCCCCTCTAAGGTGCTGGGAGCAAACCCCCGACGAAAGGAAGCTGAAAGTTGGGGAAAGATGGAAAAAACCATTACTAGGTATACCGACCGCCCCGTTGCTCGCATGAGTGAAGGGAAATGCAAGTCTCTTTATTTCCAGGTTCACCCGTGAAGGTAGAAAGATTCTCGTTCCTTTCCCCGGTCTGGGACGGTCCTTTTTCTCACCTTGAAATCCAGCTATTCCAACTCCCTAATAGAATGAAAGTTGGCTTCATGGCTTGCTATTTTATAGCTGTTTACAATCCATATCTGAAGAAAAGGAAGTATCCAGCGTGCTATCAGCTGGAACGGAACAAGGGCTTGAAGAGCTTTCTTGAGGGGTTACGGGATGAAGCTACTAGTACAAGACCAGACTTTTCTTTATTTTGAGCTTCCCCCGCTCGGAGTGGGGTCTAGCTCCTGGGTTCGTTTGCTGACTCGCCTTCCACTTTGACTTCCACCGGACCAAAAGAAAAGAGAGATCGCCCAATGGCGTAGATCAAGAAGTTTCCGCTTCCTCGTTTGAGCTGCTCCAAACCTTTTCAATCCAAACTACTTTGAAGTCGGCTTGACTTGCTTCTTTCTCTCGTTCTAACGCTACTGTGCCTTCCGTCCCTGATGAATCAAGTTTTTTTTCTCCTTAATCGATCGGAGTCCAGGTTTGAAGTTTGCGTGTTGAAGACAGGAGAGATCGAATCGAAAGGGGCTGTGCTTTTCACACCATTCCATTATATGTTGGTTGTATTCAACTCATTCTCTGGCTCCGGCTACCTACTTTCCCCGAATTCCTCACCTCAGATCTCGCTAAGACAGTCGTCTTGGATTGACAGATGAAATCCTTCCCAACCTTAGATTCTTAATAGTAGGCTACATGCTTCTTGCCTCGTTCTGTGATCCATAGAGGAGAATGAGATGGGATCTCGAATCCATCAAGATGGTCAGTCAGTGTATGTTCTTTCTTGTCGATTGGTCGTGAAGGGGGATTGACCGAACCGATCAGAGTTCCCGCGCATCAAGTTTCTTTCTTTCATACGGACATACATCAAGTTCTTCTTTGGGAAGACCATCGGGGATGACTAGCCTTCATTGCCTAGCAGCTCATCTCCAGCTCTCTCTTTCTCCTCACCGGCTCCTTGTGCTTTGATGCGGATCTCAGGTAGAAATAAGAGAAGCTGAGAGATTCACCTGC
>JAYWLI010000087.1:337500-387860 GCA_037074505.1 Albizia julibrissin
TGAATTCAGACCATAAAGCGTGAAAGTCTTTTTCCTCCCACTTGAATAGAAGAATGAAGGAAGAAGTCAATAGCCACTTCTCCGGCTAACAACTCTTTTGGTGCGTCCGTTGGAACCGGATTCATCGAGTGTGTTTGAGGATTTGGATTGAGGTAGAAGGCATGTGACCTCAGGACATGGTGCTTCGAGAATACTGATACGTTGACCCGAGCTAGATCTTTTCTTTTTTTTAGATAAAATCTCAGGTACTGATAATATGTATGTAGTAAAGAAGGGCTAATCCATGGCATGCGACTAATCCGCTCTTACAGATGGAGATCTGCTCCTCAAGTGCAAGATTCGCTGCTAATTGAATTGGAATTTCCGGGCTTACTTGATTCAAGGCTTAGTAAGCGCTTTTAGTCATCTGTTTGCGGCGAATCCAAGAAGTTACTAGGAGAAGAAAGACAAGCAATACAGGATGGAATCTAAGTTGTTGCCCCGGTAGATATAATGCAGTAAACCCTAGATTTAATTCAACTATTCAACGTTGATGTTGATCTACTTGCTTGTACGATGGGGTTTGTGTTATGTCTACCTATAGCTAATGAAGTCGCTTGAAGGGAATCTAGTGAATATGGATGGAGAGGGAATCTCTCCTTCGCAATGCTTGGAAATCTTCCACTGGGCAATAAAGCCCGAAAGCACGGGATGATTGGTCAACTCAACTGTCTTGATTCAGATTGATTCACAACAACAAATGACGTAAGTGATAGATAGAATCGTTCAGGAGGTCTGACGAATAAGAATGAACGCTTTGAAGAGCTTAGTGTGAAATGCGAGTATCAGATAGATAGAAGAATAGACGGAAAGCTATTCCAATGGTTGGTTCTTACAGAGATGATTATCAAATTGATATAGAAAAAGATTGTACCCCACCTGTTAAAAAAAGGAGTTTTGACTTAGTGAAATAGGCCATACAATCAACATCTTAGGGGAGAAAGAAAAAAGCTAATTGGATGCCAATAATACAAAAACGGAGAGTTCAGAAGAAAAGAGTCTGGGCAACTTTAATGATATAGCGAATCAATATGAAAAGTTCGGTTGCGCCCCTATTAATATCGCTAGATGCAATTGGTTTGTTGAGAGGATTAATAGAAGTGCTCTCATAGATCTTGGCTTCTCCGGTCCTAAATACACTTGGAAGGGTCCTTTGTTACAGGGGTTTAATAGAATTTTCGAGAGGCTGGACAGGGCACTCGCAAATGACTCATGGATTAATGCATTTCCTGATTGCTCTGTTTATGTGCTACCACGAGTCAATTTCTCTGACCATAATCCCCTGGCGGTCAAAATACACAGAGAAGAAGAACATTTTCGCCTCTCAAAACCTTTTAGATATGAAGCCATGTGGCTTGAGCATGAGGAGTATAGGAAATCCACAGAGGAATCATGGAGGAAAGATACTAATCACTTGGAGGCTCTGGCAGCAATGAGAGAGCATCTGGTTGACTGGAATAAGTCTGTTTTTGGGAATGTGCATATGAAGAAGAGGAATATTGTTGCTAGACTCAAAGGTATTAAAGAATCTAAAGCCTACCCCTATTCCAGGTTCCTTAAATACCAGGAAACCCAACTGCAGAAGGAGCTTGATTCAATTCTTCTTGAAGAGGAGATAGACAGCTTTCAAAAGTCTAGAACCAAGTGGATAACCCAAGGGGACCGCAATACAAGATATTATCATACAAAAGTTTCCAAGCAAGAACTAATACAATTCTGAAGTTGAAAGATGAAAATGGGGTTTGGCTGGAAGAACATTCTGTGTTGATTACGCACGTTATGGCTTTCTTCAAGTCCTTATTCACGAATGAGGATTCTGTCCATTCCACTCTATCCACTCAGGCTGGCTTTCCTCCTCTGCCTGACCACGTCCTTGAGCCTCTCTCCAGGACTCCTGATGCACAGGAGGTGAAACAAGCTATTTTCTCCATGGGCAGCCTTAAAGCGCCCGGTGTTGACGGCTTCCCACCGCTTTTCTACCATGAGCATTGGGATACCGTGGGACCTAGTTTGACTAGATTTGTACAAGATGCTTTTACTAGTCCAATTTATCTGGATGAAGCAAACAAGACCCTGATCGTTTTGATCCCAAAAAGAAAGAGAGAACCCAGAGAGTCTTACTCAATTTATGCCAATTTCTTTGTGCAATGTGGCCTATAAATGCCTCACTAAGGTTCTTGCTAACCGGCTAAAGCCCTTGATGGAGAATTGGATATCTCCGTTCCAGGCGAGCTTCATCCCTGGACGATGTATTCAAGACAATATTGTGATTGGGAAGGAAATAGTTCACTCTATTAAGAAATGCAGAGGAAGGAGAGGCTTTTGCATCATTCAAGTAGACCTTGAAAAGGCGGCTCACAAATGGTCTTTTGTGGAAGATACTTTAAAGGAGGGAGTCTAAGAAAGACTTTCATTCAGATAAAATGGCTAGTTGGAGAAAGCCTTACAACTAAGTAAACTAATCGATGGAAACTCTTCCTTCAGATTCCCAAAGGAGCGAGTCATAAAAGCCAATTCATGCTGCTAGTACGTGGGATCCATTTAGAGCAGCGGATCGAGGTAGTTTAGGCCTTAGCATGGGAAGGAGATCATACTTCCTTAGAAGGGGATGAGCTACCTAGACGGAACTTCTTCATTTTCCAGCCCGACAGAGGGCAGCTTCAAACGGTATTACCGTAGACCAGAGAAAGTCTTCCAAAAGTTCTCCTCCGTTAAGAACCTCTTCAGGGCATGCCCCTGAGACTAGTGCTAGTCCCTGCCTTCCTTTGCCCATCTGAGATCGAATGAAAGTCATTTTTTATACGATCTGATCTGCAGCGCTTAATGATTCAATCACAGCTGATACGCATTCAATTGCTAACATCACACCGCTTATTAAAGAGCTGATAGCCGCTTAGATATATCCTAACACACCGGATATTGAAAAGAGGGCTTACTCTTCTTGCAGCGGAGTCGTTCACAAGAGAAAGACTCGCTGTGGATTCAATAGCAGTTTTTTCTCAAACAGGAGACTAGTGCCTTAGCTGACTTCCTTTTTAAAGCAGACATGTGGACATAAAAAAGAATTGAATTGATAGAATAGAGGAAGATTAATGTGCAGCTTCTTCTATACCAGCCGATTCAATTGCAGCTACTTCAAAAAAACTGCCTATCCGCTATGTAAGGGGACCGGCTTCCCAGAGAGAGGTTAATGCCCTACTAGGATTGGATTGTACCTCCGGAGTCTAGAACGGGCATTCAATCGATTCTTTGTCTAAAGACTTGACTTGAGGCTTTCCTTAATGCGCACTCGTAGAACCGAACTCAATCCATAGCTAAGTTTAGTCCAGTCTGCATTCTTCGCTTAGTGTCAATTTTTTTATGATAGAGTTAGGCTCTTCGTAAGATAGCCAAGGTTTCCTATAAATCAAGTAAAGGAGATCTAAGTTCACTCTAATAAAGAGATCTGAATCAGCTTAGCCAAAGAAAGGCTGACCGAGGGGTAGCATCAAGAGAAGTCCCATAAGACTGCTATTATCAAGATCTAGCGTAGATACATTAGAGCTCTGATTCGATAGTCGGAAGTCTCAATTGTTGGGAGAGGTAAGGAGAATTAGGTATAGCCTTCCGGGTTGGCTCCCACGTAACCCCTGAATCAAGGTTTTTCAAGGTAGGTACCTCCCCACCAACTGGGGCAGCGTTTCCGCCACCCGGTTGATGGCTTGGACCACCTTTTCTGGATCGCGAGACAATGGAAGCAAAGGTTGAGAAATCCATTCGTTTAGCTAATAAGATAATCTTAGATAAATTTAAGAGGGACAACAAAATCTTGACTAGCATATCTGCCTTATCATCCTTCTTATATATCTGACGACGGATAACAAATTGGATAATACGAGGGAAACCAGACCGGGTCAAAGAGACCGGAACTGGTAAGCGATCGTGAGGTCGCCGATCACCTCCATAGGCAATCTGAAGAGAGCTTGCACATTGCTTCAGATACAAAGCAAGGAAGAAAACCCCGACTTCCTATACAACCGCTTAACAGCCTTCGCATACAAGTAGACGGCTATGCACGACTCCTTGGTAAGACTATCCGCAGCCACTAATAAGATTCGTTTTAATCATCCCATTAGGACCGGCGGTTGGCTTACATTCCTCAGTTCGATTCATCTGATTCGGAGGTCAAGATTGCACTCATATCTCACTATGGCCGATAAATCATCTCTTTCATAGAAAAAAACCTTAGCATCCTCCCAATCATGTACAGCTTTAGCTGGAGCTACAACAACACTAGAGCAGTTTCAGAGAAAAAAGAAAGCCTAATCAATAGGTCTATTCCAACAAGTTCTTTCCCAGTCTTTGTAAGCAGCATGTCAATCTCAGAAAACAGAGGAAAACGTTGACCTTGCCGAGCTAACAAGCAATGATCCGCCCTTGGGCAGTGGATTGCCAGCTTCTCTAAGACAATGCGCAAGAATTAATATATTAGTAAGGCAAGGCAATGAAATTGAGTTAGCAAGACTAGCCGCTTTTTCATTCATACCCAGTGTTTGCAAAACAAGCTGTGATCCCAATAAGCAGTGCATCGAGAGTAGGTAAGTGTTCCATTAGGGGATCTCGGAGGAAGAGATGTGGACATGAATCTGACTCTAGAAGGGCTTACAAGCAAGCTCGAATCGAATAAGCTTTTGCACGTTAATCACTAGTAGAAGATAGACCCACACACGCACACTATAGGTAGGAAGGAGGACTCTGATGCCACATCTTCACTGGACTTCAAGCAGGAAGTAGACCGGCCGAGCCGTCTGAAGCCTTTAAGAGTAGAAAGAAGGTTGAGGCTTATGTTCACCTCTTCGTGCCTGACTTCTCTATTGATCTGACCCTAAAAAGGGCTCGATTGAGACAGCAAAGAGAAAGAGCCTTTCCAACAGGACAGATGACCAAAGAAAGAAGATAGAGCCTTGCTGAGTGAGTGTAGCTGCCGGGGTTCTTTTTTTCTATTCTAGAAAGTGATTCGTTCTCAACCTCTCTAAGTGCTAGGGCTTTTCATTCCTATCTATCTTTGGATTCTGGTATGATTTACAAGTGACTTTCCTTCTCTTTTGCTGCTCTCCTCCTGCTCTTTCTGATGCCCGGTCTTGACTTGGTGCTAAGGCTAAGAGTAGTGGTAATAGAGGTCAGGCTCTTTAAAGTAAGAGATGTAGCCAGGATTCCCCTCGAATTTCTTTTCTATCCTGTCTATTTATCTTTCGTGACTATCTTCTCTGCTGGCATTCAAGATTTTCTTTCTTCCTGGTCCGCCTTTTCTTTGTGGGTGAAGGTTGTTTTGATTGTAGCTGAAGTAGGCTAGGAAGTCAGATATTCCCTTCTTTCTTTTTTAAGGATTGGAAGTCGAAGTCGTTATGTTAAACCTTGGAAGTAGTCCAAGTAAATTCCGGTCGTATCCGGGGCATTGGCTTTTCCTTTAGCCCGTGCACCTCCTTCCGAAGCAAGTAATTTTCTTACTTATTGAAGTGATTCTAGTTTGTTGGTTACTGTAAGAGTCAGAGTTGCTTTCTCTTCCTCTTGTCAGTCTTTCATTTCTGTGTAAGAGCCCAAAAGGGAATCAATCGTTAGCATTCCAATCCGTATTTGAGTCTCACCGTTGGAGGATTTAGTGGAGGATCTAGGGCGTTAGCCCGAAGCCCATAGAGAGAGAGTCAAAAGCCTATAGCACTGCAGGAAGACCAAGGTCTCGATCGACAGATCTAGTGGTCAGTCACCGTCAATATTGGATTCTACGGCCAATGCTGCTAAATTTAAATAGCAATTAAACCGGGGAAGCCCTAGCCTTGAAACAAAACAAGGGGCTTTACTAATATAGAAATGGAAAGAAGATAAAGATGCCTAGTCTGCGCTGTTAGAATCCATTGGAGAAAGGCTTGCTCACTTCTTCATCTGTGAGATGATCGTATTATAATAATTTAGAATAATGGGATTGGACCTTGCTTCGATCCCCTCTTTAAGAGACTCCAGAAAGTCGTTGACCCATAGATGTAATAGCCGAAATGAAACTCTTTTCCTTTACGCCATAGGAACTAGTATAGAATTTGAAAAGAGGTCTTTCTTTTACGTTGTAAAGAGAAGTGCCTTCCACCTATCCTTGCACGTATAGCAGGGCTTTAATAAAGAACGCATCGGGCAGCGAGCGGAAAAAGTCGATTGAATCTTGGTAATTGAGTGAAGAAGCTCTCAGCGAAGAACAAGCCCTAAATCTCGGAAGTCTTGAATCGGGATCCGATCTCTTTTGGTACACTCGAGTCATAAGGTGTGTACAGACAGACAGGCTTCCGGCTAGGCACCATTTGATCCAAAGCTCCTCATATGATGGGTATAGGCTAGTTGAAAGGAATGACCTCACGTCAAGCGAACGGCATCAAGGAATCTCCGTTTTCAACCTTTGTGGCATCGGTTACAGCTGGCAAAGCTAACCTCTATCCATAACAAGAAAGAAGAATCTCGATCTAATTGGAAATTTCCCATCACCTTTTTGACTTGTTGACTTGGCTGCTTCCTCTTTGTCAAAGTGGCTTCGTCAGCCCTTCCCCAGAAAACTACGATTAAAGCTGGAGTAGATAGATCGACCAGGCAAAAGACATCCTGGTATTCTGTGATAAGGTCAACCACTTCTTTCCAGAGACAACTTTTGACTTCTTTTTTTATCATCCCTGATTGATGGTTTCAGTTTCCTGATTAGGTTGCCATTTCGGCCTTTCTTCTCTGATCATTTCAGTTAGTTCATGAATAACCTCAACGTAGATTTGGTCATCATATACTAGGTATGAAAGAGCATCATTAGCAAGCATGAAATTCTTGGTAGACTGCATATAAATAAGTGCTCTAAATATAGTATCAGAAAGGAAGAGTGTGAATTGCCTCATATTTCATTGATTAAAATGGTTTGTACAATGAAAGTTTCAAATGTTGCATCGGTGATGATTTTCACTTTGACAATGGATGGAAGTAGAAACTATGTATTATTGAAGCGAAAGATAGGGCCAGGAAAGTCAAAATAGAAAAACTTCCGTTTGAGTTCGAGTTTGAATGGAAGTTAACATCTACTCCTTTACGAGCCGGGAAAGAATCTCCGACTTCCTCTAATTCTAATGCGGTGTCATCTTCTTCATAAGGCTCGCCCCTGAATCTAGTCAATGAAGTAGCTTCTTGCCATATCCCACGCTCGTAGCAACAAAGGTCTATGCGATATGGATAAAATCTTCTTATCTATGTCACTAATCAGAGTCTAATAGAAGGGAATGGATGTGCTTATTTGATCTTATCTGCTTCCTGGTGCTCTCCTTGGCGAATAAAGGTGAAAGGCTCAACATCCTATGGACTAACTAGCCACCTTCGAGCTAAAAGTCATTATAGAAAGAAATCCGTTTCGATAGCGAAAGAACAGCCTTTCTTCCATTCCGACAATGGCATTCAGGGCTTATTCCGCATCAACGGTAATTCCTTCGACACATCTGCGTAGCTCCTTATGTAAGCTTTCGGCGTTCTAGGGGAACGAAATCCAATAGTTTGTAGTTGGACTTCTTGTGCGTACGAAACTTGTCTTCAAGCTTCATCCATCCCCTTTCCTCTGAATAGGCAGCATTGATAGCGGGGTTATTTCCCGGATTTAGTCAATAAGACTCAGCTTTGAATAGAGAAATCAGTTTAGAAAAGACTGAGACCTAGGAGGAGATTGGAGAGCCAGCTTCGGAACTACCCCGAACAGAATCAAGGAAAACAAAAGATGCGCGTTTTGGGGTGGGAGAGCGGTCGAGCGTGCCAAAGCGCAAGTCGAGCAACGTATCTGAAATGTTAAAGTGCAAAAGAAAAGGTCGGCTTTTGGCTAATGATTCCAAAGATTCTATCATCGAACATCGAATTCTTGGCTGGTCCTTCCTTGCCTCGTCTCCCTAATCTCCCCTATAAAATAAATAACAAGGCCCTTGCGCAGGTGGTTAGCAACCGAACACAAGATTCGAGGAGCTGTTGCTGCCTCCTTGAGTAGTTTCGCCGCTTGCATTGCAATTCTCGCATTTAGGGCGGATAAGAGGTACTTTTCAGCATAAGAGCACGGTAGTCACGCCTCCCATCTCATTCTCTGGTCACGTATTCGTCCTATCAGTTCTAGTTCTCGCCCATGGATGCTTCTGTTCGCGCTTAGCTTCTTTGACCGATAGAGTTAGGCACGGTTGTATTGTAGTTTCTCTCCTAAAGCTAGCTTTATCTTTTATACCCTGACTAGAGTTTTTCCTGACTATTCTGGCCTGTCACTTGGTCATTCGAAGCATCTATCCCAGGATTTGTAGGGACTTGGGCATTCTGTCTAGTCACTGGGTTACTCTGGGTATTCGAAGGTAGACTCAAGTTATTCGAAAGAGGAGAATTCCTATTCTGTATTTGTGTTGGGTATCCTAAAGTTTTCCTTGTTCAAACAAGGGGTTATCCCTCTGGTTAGGACTTCGATTCTCCCTAAGGCTTGGGAATTCATTAGCCCTAGAGGTACGTCAGTCCTCTGGGGGTGCCTTAGCACTAAGGGTCATTCGATTCCTTTCTAAGTCAGATCTCTGGCCACTTGTTTGGCCATCGGTGCCACTGTTGCTGACAAGGACGGGTTGACATCTAAGATAACTCTATCAGCCTCTCGATGTGTCCTTTCGTTAACATAGGTACCAACCTTGTTAACTGTACCAAGTATGGTTTCACAGTCACGCCTCCATGACTCCCTCGTTCAATTTCTCGTTTATATCTATCGATCATTTCTGGAATCTGTTTATCGAAGTATTCATTTACGGCTTGGTTCTTTCTATCTAACATGGCCATAAATTCTGCTCGAGTGACCAGACCTACTTCATCATCTGCTGGTACTTCCTGATTCGAAGACAGACTCTGGGGATTTCCAGTGTTTTCGAGGGCCTGATCCCCCCAAGAAACTGAAAAAGTCGGAGTTGAGAAGGGCTAATCCCTACCTACCCCAGTCCATCCCTTCACCCGGATAATGACCTTTTAAGCACCTCTGGAAGCAGACAGAAAGAGATGGCAGAGTCAGCGCCTGTGGATTCAGACCCCGAAGGGGGGATACATTAATGAAAAGAAAAGCGGAGGCCCGCCATTTGCTAGCATTGTGCTTTGGAATCGAATCCGCAGACAGGTGTTGTCTAATGACTTGGTTTCCAAGAAGAATTCAATCATAAGCATGGAATCGGACAAGCATTGGATTCTCGACCAGCCTTTTCTTGCTAACAAGCCATTCTAAAGTTCGATAGCAGCTTTTGGACGAATTCCTATTCCTGCTTGAAGGAAAGTCACAAGTCAAGTGTCAGTACTATTCGATTTTGTTCAAAGCCCTCCTACAGCTCCTGCTATTGCTAGAGGGATCTTCCGAGAAAGCGAAAGGCAACTCCCCTGTGGATCCCACTATAGGAGTAATGCTATTCTTAGGTACACCTACTATTGAAGGGAAGCAAGAGTATGAGTCAAAAAGCCCACATACACGAGAATAGAAGTCTTTAGTAGGGCTACAAGGGAGAGTGTGGTCAAGGGGCTAATTGACTCGCATGCTTACCGCGGAGCGGAAGTGAGTACTTAAGCGGACTTAGCCGCTGATTGAACTGATCTCGAAGCGGACCGGGTTGCTAGTACGGCGGGAAGGGTAGGATTGGAGTTTGTTGGGGCAAGGAGTCGTTTCTTTTCCGCCAGGGGAGGAACGAATCCACGAATCAAACAGGTGAACCATGTTGTTCGAAGCGATCCAAGTGAGACTGGGACTACGTACTACGCGAATCAAGTGTTCTTCTAGTCGGTCAAGTCCAATGCTGAGATGACTGGACTCCCCAAAGAATGACATAGGGCCTCGAAAGCCACATCAAGCAACCCTGGCCAAGCACTCGGAAAGCCCAATCGAAAAAAGTCAAAATTATGCCTATATATGAAGCTATGCAAATAGTTCATACTCATCTGTTGACGGGGGTTGCCAACCTTTGCTTTTGTTGTGCCGGGCTATGCAATAGTTATCTTTTCCGCGGATGACGAGGCTTTGAGTTCCTATCACGGCAGCTAGCTGAGACAGAGACCATTGACCTAGGAGATGACCTCTTTGCCTAACGAATTGAACACCCCCGGAGTCAGCTATGGCTGGGTCAGCCTTACTCAAGTTGTAGAACGTCTTATCAGAGCCTTACTTGAGATCCAAGTCCTATTATTTCCTTTTATTGTTTCTCATTTAGATAGATAGAAAGGCTCTGTAAGAGAAGTTGGTCTCACATCCGGGTGAAACAAAGGTCAAGCGCCCCTCTCACAGGCTCCGCCGTTGGATCAAACATTGGTTCAAGGTAAATAACTGGAACTATACCTTGGTCCCGCCTTTCGAACTTCCTCTGTTACGGCTCCTTATGGGTCTTGATCAGGAGAGATTCCGGGTGCAAATGTAGAAGAGAGAAGACTGTTCCAAGCACAAATCCAGATGCAGAGGCGAGAGCCGCGGATAAAGCAGCGGATCCCATTGGTGTTGACCCAGCAACGAAGCCCAGAAGCGAAGCCAGGAGCACAGCCCATTGATTCAGTGGTTTACCTTGACTCAGTTGATGCAGCTCCAGCACCTCTCGCTTTGCTCGAGCAGCTCCGCACCTGTTGCTTGCTTTAGCTTCGATTGACTCAGCCAAAGTGAAAAAAGTCCTTCCCATATGTTTCCCCCTTTTCTTTTCGGCAGATCAGTTACGAGACCCTATTTGTTTCAGGCCTGATGAATAAGACGAGTGATTCCCTTGCCCTTGACAAAAGCACGAGTCGTAACGAGTCTTTCAACTCACTCTAGAAAGCATCTCTCTTTTATACGCTATTATGAGTTGAGTGAAGCGCTTTGGTTGGGTCTGGAGAGAGTGAGTGTGATTTTCACACGGAATCATTCGGGTGGCAAAAAGGAAAGAGTTCAATTAGGAATTGAATCATACAAGATTGGATCGTACAAGGAAAGGCAAGGTTGGCTTGTCTCGAGGGTAATAAGCAACTCAAAGATGCCCGCGCAATACAATACAATATAGGATAGGAGCATTTTTAGCGTGTTGATACGCTTTTCATTTTCACGCCGATAGTCTTATGATCCAATGATCTGTTAGAGGGTGATCAACCCTCTACCAAGGAATTACCATTAGACGACGCGTCCACCTGCCCCGTAAGGACACGAATGTCCTGACGAGACAGTTCGACCACCCAATCAAATACACGAAAGATGACACCGAACCTAAAGGTGGATAAATCCACTTTTGGAGAGTACCACGTCCGTATATAGATCGGAGGGTCTATGAAGGCGTCTATGTTAACATCTGGAGCAAGAGCAACAGCGCAGTACCAGTGCAGGTATTTCAGATGCAGTTTTAACCAACCCTGATACAGAGACCACTCAAGGAAGTCTCGCATACCGGGATAAGGGAAAACAACATCGGGAGGTGTAATCGGATCTTTCGGAACAAAATGTTCACGAAGCCTTTCCACAACCCTACCAATCACCTGAGGCGATGGCACGAAACCCGCAGCAACCGCTAACCACAGAGGACACGGCAACATACCGTAGTACCTCATAATCAAGAGACGCCTACAACGTTTTCCGTGAGTAGACGCGGCGCGAAGATGCTTTAAACCCGAAACCTGCTAATCTCAGCTGTGTCGAAAGACGCAACGAGACTTGGTGAGATAACATCAAGTTATACCACCCTAGCGGGTTTTGAATTGTAGCTAACTTTCGAATAGACACGGGAGACACATCAATTATCAACCGGTTGATAGCCTCTAAAAAACTAGTATTGTGTGACTATGTTATATAGAGTCTACAATATGGTTGTGTGAATCTTCACATTTCCCCAATACCAGACTAAAGCCTATAACCTGCTACAGGTTAATTGTGGAAATGACCTGGTTGGAACCCTGGCGCCCCCCTATGAGACAGACTTGTTCTGTCCGACAAGGAGAGTGGATTTAACCTAGCGCAATGTATCTTTAAGTCCTTGGGTTATCAAGGCGGTCTAATAAATAAACCTACCATGTTTAACCTTTTTTACTTTAAAGAGAAAGTGCCGGTTGTATCCTGGCGGAACCTGTTTGAACTGGTTCGGAGATTAAAGGGACTGCTTCTTCGAGTTCCTTTAATTTCCTCTGCGTCCATTACCAGGGAAGTCAGCCTTGCGGCTGTTCACTTCGTGCGACATGTGATACGTTTGAAACGGAAATCTGGTTACTTGTTCACTGCACTTTATTTGAAGCAGTGTGGCGTTTCACTCCAGCGCTTTTATGCTGGGTGTTACGATCCCAAGGCCTCTATTTCCGTTCCCGTATCCTTGACCAGATCTGGTATCCCCCGTGTTATTCCGGCTGTTCTTAGATCTCATCTAAGACGTCGTGACTCTCACGGTGATATGTTGGTGAAACTGTATCTATCCTGGTTTGGATTAGCAAAACTGATCTGTGTTGCTCCGAGGGTTACCCGGGCAACCTTTTCTAGTATTGTTACTCCTCACCCGACTTATAGACAAGAAATTGAAGGCTGGCTATTCGTGACCGCAGGGCGATCAGCAGTCGGCCCCTCATTTCCGTTTGGAATACAGGAGGATTCCTATGGGATTTACGGGAGAAGAGGTTGAACCTTCTTTCACTTTTGGTATTCCGAAAAGGTTTTGGGTATTCTTGTCTTGGTTCAACGCGCTATAGATCTGTATATGGGACTGAGCCAGGGGAAGCTACGGGCTATGGAGCAACATCTGTGCTAGAGCAATCTCAAACTGGAGTGGAAACTGGTAAAAGAAATGGATGGGATCTCGAAAAAGGAAGGAACGCTAGCTTGGCTTCTGCCGGCAAAAATGCTTTCGAGGATAGTAGAAAACGTAGTAAGGTGGCTGCTCCGACAGCGTATGATTCACCAGGCTTAAGCAGAATAAAATAATATGATCGGCCCTCTAAAAAGTAAGCAAGCGCTACAGGCACCGACTATTTATTTGAGGATATGAGCGTGGATGGACCGTTTAGCCTAAGCCAGGGGGGCTGTGCACCTCTATCTCTTTTCCCCTTTGACTAGCTAGGTCGGACTTCCACATTCTTGGTGCAAGGGTAAAGCACTTTAGTACACTTGACTTTGTGCTCGCTTCGCCGCTTCCCTTCTCTATTCTATTGAAAGTTGCTTTTCTCGGGTCATAGGGATAGGATTGAGCTATAAGCTTTCGCGCAGTAGTTTTCTTTTGTTGATAGTGGAAATGCTATAAAGCCCGAACCCAGATCTATCTATAATAGTACTCCTTGCTTGTTAGAAGCGAGGGAATAGAATTTCTGTGATTACAGCTCGAAAGAAAGAAGAAGACAAAGTCATCCTTGGCCCGATTCTCCTCCTTTTCATTGGAAGGCTAATAATAAGAAGAATGTAATAGAAGAAGTTCATTTCTAAATAAATAGAATAATAGAATTGATGTAACTAAAGAAAGAATTACCTGGAGCCTCATCTATTGAGCTCAGTGGGATAGAATTGATCCAACTTGAAGTTAGCATTTTAATGAAACTATATGCTTTTCACATTGACTTTGATGTAGGTGAGCTCTACAAGGATAAAATGCATTCTTTCCCGAATCTACTTATCGATACTCGTACAATCCAGTTCTTTCAAGCGGCTAAGGAAGCGCCGTTAGATGAAATGGTGGGTATGCTGGATTTTGAATTGATTTGTCGCAGAAGAAGGAATATGTCTAGAGGCTAGCCATGCTTTTTTCAGGGCCGAAGGTTGAACTTCGGGAGCATCTTGATCAGAAGAGGCAGGAGAGACACAGCACAGCAGTGAAGATAACGGGAAAGAGAAGCAACCTGTGAAGTATCCACAGTCCACCCGGGAAGATATCGCCCCAGAAGAAGCATCGCGTAGTCCCAAAACTCTTCGAGTAAGCAGCAGTCTACACTCAATTGTAAAGAGAATCCTTCCTCTCCTATAATGACTGTAAAGCAATGGGATTAGCGATCTCAGATGTCATTCTTGCATCTTGATGCCGACCGATATCTCTTTACCTTTCGACTTTTTTCTTATAGTGCTTATTCCTGCATTTATTATTCAATAGGCTAGGCTCATGCCTTCCTAATAGTTTGAAAGTCTTTATCATTCATGCCCTTTCTCGCCCAACTAGTTCCCTTCCTTCCGTTCCTGATGCTTAGCCTTAGAGATGCTCCACGGATGTGGTTTCACTTTAATCGAGCATGGATGTTGCCTAATGGAATTCGTTTATACGCAACAGTTTCATTTCCTAAAAGCAGTTTAATGTTCATTATCTAGGCTAGTATCTGCTAATTAGCACCATAAAAAACCTAAAAATAGGGACATGACTTCAGATCCATTAACGGATGGTTGAGGCCCCTCTGTCATTGGGAGAGGGGAATGATGCCTGATTGCGTGTCTATTAAGAAGCATCTTACCATTCTTTTTGCTTGCCGAGTGGAATGTCTAATTGGACAGATTCCGCATGGATTTCCAAATCCGTTTAACCTCTTGTTCAATCAGCTTCTCCATCTGAGGCTTCATCTTTTTATGATACCCTAAACCAAAGAGGAACCACATGTTAGAACTGATCTCTCCCGTATGCTTTACTATCAGCATAGTAAGAAGATGGCTAGGCGAATGAGGATTGTTCGAGTCAACAGGGTTAGTTGGAAAGGCTCATAAGAGCCGTGATAAAGAAGAGCCCCGAAACAAGGAATCCGAATGCCTATCTCTAGCCGAATTCGTTTCAAAAGACTTAGCGGAAGAAGCTATTGGATAAGAATATTGCTGAATGAGCAGACGAACCGACCGAGGAAAGAGCTCACTCTACTTCTTTTTTTCTTTCTCCTACTGCTCCCTCCAGATGTCGATTCTACGGCCACCTCCCTTAAGCAAAAAGCTCGGTTAGGCACGGGTAGGGAAAGGCTCTAATAAACCATAAACCTTGCTCCCAGTCTCGGTTGTCGATCAACAATCAGATGTGTACCACGAAATCATTTGTATAAGAATGTGGTCCAGGCCTTTCTTTATCCATTCAATCAAACGGCCTGAATGAACCGCATCGATCAGGGTTCATCCACCAAATCCGAAGTGAACAACCATTAATTATAAGGCGACTATATCTACATCAAAACTTGATCCCGATCTAACTAGCATAGCAGCTACTGCTTCTCTAACCACTTCCCTAGTTTGATTTTTCTACAAGCTGAGACTTTATCTTGTGCTTCGGGCGATCATAGTTGATTTGATAATCGAAATAGCGAGCGGTTTGGTATAAAGGTACTATTCTAAGTTCAGATTTGACTTTTCGTATGACGAAAAGGGTTTTCTGTTAACCAGTAGAATCGGAATTTATGGATGAATAATTTACTTTCCTTCTTTGTCTTTTGCCGCCCATTTCAGATAGTCATAGTTCGCGCGTGGGAATATTTATTATTATTATATAAATAAGAAGATAAAGGCCCTGTTTTGATACAAAATAAATGTCAAGTAAACTCTATTGCATTCTTTTCTTTCCTGGGGCTATCACATCTGGAATCCTATATAATTAATTAATTAAAATATGCTAGTTCTGTAATGTAGACATCGCTTACTTCATTCCAAATTTGATAGGCCTGGAATCACAACATGGTCCTAACTAGGTCTTCAAACTCTTTCATGGGAAGTCGTTCACCCCAGAATAAATGATGTAGAAAAACTTCCCGTTTGACTTCGACTCTCTCTTGCCCTTTAGGGAAGAAGCTGCAGTCAGATTTTGAGAGTTAAGGAACGAGTAAAAATAAAATTTATAGAATCCGTTTTTGTTCAGCTGACATGGTACTCTTCTGTCTTTTCTCGCAGGTCGAACCTATTTCAATTCCTCTGCTTTCAGTCGATCGGTCAATAAGGTCTTCATTCAAGTTCTTTCTTATGTAGTGGAAACGCCTTACAATCAGGTGGGGTTTCGGTTCGTTAGCTGGTATTTGCGCAGCTCGTAGTTCCACTTTTTCTTCCTCTAGTTGAGTAGGACATCACTCTTTTCTTTAGTAGAGTAGACAAGTGCGTTTGCTTCCTCTTTCTTTGGTCGAGCCTCACTTCTCTAATTCGGTACAACAACTCTATTTCGGTGTAACGAGAAGGAGTTTACTAAGGTCAGCTCAATAAGGAGCAACTTTTGTCAGTGCAATAGGGAGCACTTACTAAGGTCAATGCGCGGAGAAGTTGACTATGGTCAGTGCACAGTGAGATTTGTGGAACGAATTATGCCTTTCTTACACGGATGAGACTGATCACGGAGGACAGCACGAATTACTATATATTACAGATATATATATATAGTGTAGTGAGGTTTATTATCTTATCTAGGTAAGTAGTCTTTACTTAACTCAACTGAAACAATGCCCAAAGACTCCCATGCCTTTCTTAGGGCTTTCGGGTATGCCACGTCGCATCCTGTATTTTGTCTTCGTTCAATCCCTTTCTTTTATTATAACGCAACTCTATTGTAGTCTTCCTTTAGTCATAGTTGAGTGGGGCACTGGTTTCATTTCTTCAATCTTCAATGTCTCCCGATTCTTTCGGAAACGAGCCGATACTCCCCGTTTCTGCTGGGCAGTCCCACGATTCTGCCGAAGACTTCCGGCGCTCTATGGGGTCTATTCAAAATCAAAAACAGGAAGACGAAAACGAAGTCAACTCAACTTAAGTGCCCCACTCTGACTTTCCTTCCAAGCCCACAGACAACTATCAGTTATTTGCTTGCTTCCGTGTAAACTCACTGAATAGCCTTCGTACTTGATCCTTTTTTCTTAAAATAGCTGTATTCCAGGCTTCCGTAGGTAGCTTTCCCAGTGAAAGAGAGCCCGCATGAAAGACGAGTCCTCTTCGTCCAACAGTTTTACCAGCCAGGAAGGATTGCAGGCAGGCTGAGAGGCATCAAATAGTTTTGATTGAGCTCCTGACCTTTGACTAAGCTGATCCCGATAGAGTACTTTTGCTTGGTCTCATATGCTTGTCTCGTGCACACGGCTTTTTCACAGTGTCTGCTTATCTACTCCTTGACCCGGCTTCTGGCCTCACCACTCTTTAATCAAGGAGAGGCGAGACTTCGCAAACTGGGACTACTCCACCATACCCTGGATTGGATGACTAAGACAGGTACTTTGCTTCAGGACGGGGTTCCAACTGACTGTCCCTTTCGGTGAACCTAGAATCTCCCTTCTTCAGGTCCAAAAGAAAAGAGCGTGAGGTCGAAGAAAGCAGCCCTTCCACTGCTGTTTGAAAGGATATCTCTTTGATTTGAAATGTCACTATGCTTAAGAAAGGAAAGCTGTCCAATCGGTCCGTCGCTGAAACCCTTTAATAAGGGTTCTTTTCTGGCACCCCTATTCGGAAACCCTTTTCTTCACTCTGAACTTCCCTTCAACCGCAAGCCGGACTAAGAGCGCATGAAAACTCTTTCTTCTGTCCCGAACGAGGGAAGGGGCCCGGCAGACTACGAAACTCTTTCGGCTTCAACTCCCATCGCAGCATTCTAAGTAAAGATTGGGCTCCGAAGGTTTTCTTTCTACCTGCAGTTAATTACTTCCGTCTGTTGTTTTCGACACCTTTCCTTAGACGACTATTTGAACTGAAGCCTGAAACACTTCCTTCCTAGTAAGTATATGAAGGGGTTTTCTTTCTACCCGCAGATCACAAGTGCAAGATCGAATCCTACTCAAGCGACATCCCCAGCTTACTTTCGAGAGGGTCCCCTTCCTTAGGTTGAAGTCGTGATTTCCCTGTACTTATTGTACTTATATTTATATATCTTCCTTTCGAGGGTAGAAATGAAGGGAGGAGATATAAATTCTATTGACAAAAAAGTACTCATACCAAAGTGGACCCCCTTTTTTAGGAGTATTGTATTGAAGAATTATAGTGAGTTGGTTGTTGACCAACGGAAAGCATGGGAAATGATTCACACAAAGTTAGTTGGCTTTTCCAACAAAGAAATGGGACACTGAGCTTTTCAATTCGAAATGAGCGCACGAATATCATTCACTTAAACGAAACTAAAGAATAACACCTGAGTTGATGATAGTTGTAGGAGGTTTCCGAAATGCTGGCTTTTCAGAGGTCAATCTCTTCATACATTAAAAGTGCTCTCGGCACGTAGGTACCATCTTAGGGAAGCTATCAATTGAGCGTTTCAAAAAGGAGTCTTTCCCCAGGTTTTTTTCAGGACATACCAGATAGATTGGTAGCAGAATGAGGAAGAAATTTAGTGGGCTAGGAAGGGAATAAAGGAAGTACTGGTGGAACCAGATAGGAGTGACGGAAAGGGACGACCGCTTCTTGATAGCACAGAAAAATGGATTTGGTTTACGATTAAATCTATTTCTAACACCGGGCAAAGTCCGACATGAAATATAAATATAGTAAATACCAGGTTAGTTCACTAAAATATGGATATCATATCCTTCTGGAACTAGGGCTATTCAAACTGCTAACTATGATTCGGATTTTCTGCCAAACTTATGGTTCCCTCTCCGTTCTAAAAGCAATAAAGGCAAGTCGAATCCCTGGCTTATCCGTTCGCTGAGCCTCGTTCTGTTCCTACAAAAGGAGTCGGCCTTTCTGGTCTTTGATAAAGAATTAATGGTCAATCAGTTCCTTCCATTGAGGAGCTGGCTGGACTACACTCTTACAGAATTTACGGATTTGTCTCAAAGAGGGCAAAGCTTCTGGGCCTGATGGCTTTAATGCAATAAAGAAGAAGAGAGCATTAGTAGGAGAAGATGTATTGGATGCCCTTCTTTTATTCTGGCAGTATTATTAGGGAGGTTAACAAGACCATTCTTGCTAAAGTTCCCAAGATCCCTAATGCCACAAAGCTAAGTAATTACAGACCCATTTCATGTTGTAACACCATTTACAAGTGCCTCACTAAGCTCATAGCTAATAGGGTTTAAGATAGATAAATAATACCCATGAAACGTCTACCACTAGACCACACACCCTATACAGAAAGAGACATACCATTAGAAGCCCAGTGCTGTATTAATCTCTTTGCAGAACAGGGACAGGATGGGATGGGCATTTAAAATGGTATCCACTACAACCATTTACAGAAAAACCACAGAGATTGACAATTGGAAAGCACATATTGGAGATTAAAGAAGATGGGAAGGTAATTTATGATGGCGTAGAGTTGAAAGATGAAGGCACGCTAGATATTCGTTATGTTAAAAACGTCCAACAACCAACTACACAGGATATAGCATGGAAAGAAGGCAAGACAATTGCTAAGGGTGTTGCTAGTTTTAGTGGCCAACATGTAAAAAAGAAGTACAAAGATTCTTTGTGGATGCAAATAGTTTTATTAGAGCATGTAGGCAATGTAGCTGGGTGTGGATTATTTAAGTAAACCTAAAACGAGCAAAGTGGATGCCAATTTTCATATGGAAGATAAAATCCCTCTCTTTGAGTTTGCCAAAAGAGGAAGCAAACAATGGATAGAACCTAACAGCACCAATATTCCAGACGCTCCAAATGAACCAGACGAACAAGCCAGATACGCCACAGCCACCAACATTGCCACAATTTGATGTGCCACCTCTATCTCCTCCAACACCGCTTATTCCCACAGCAGACTCAATAGCAGCAGTTACGGATTCAATTGCGACAAGAGCTCCTTTTCTTCTTTCAAAGGCCAAGCCCCCCTTTCGCCTCCTCCCCTGGTAAGATTTTCTTTTCTATTTAGCACTGCTATAGTATGCTTTTGAGGAATCCTGTAATAATCTTTATAATAATCCTTTACATTTCAATTGAAGTCTAGGAAGGGAAATCAACTTGCAAGCAAAAATCCCGAGAAAACGTAAAATCAATCAGTGTTATATACATCGAACTCAATGTGTTAAGCATGAAGAAGGAAATTGACTTTGATGAAAGCACTTCGTACCTCCTCTTCCTCATCGATATCCGCTAGCGCTGACTCTGCTGGCAACTTCCATTATTCATTCAGCTTATTCTTCCAGGGAAAAAAGAAAGAATACAGGAGAGAAGATGACTCATAAAGCACTTTTTAGCCTGATGACTTTCCTGCTTTACTTGATTGCCATTGCCTTTCTTACTGGGTTTACTGCTTTACGGATAAGGAATTACCGGTCGTTGGGAAGATCATAAGCTGGAAACTATCTAGAACTAGAATGCCATCAAATAAAAAAAAGTACCACTCGTTAGGCGGGATACGATGTCCAGGCCTTTTAAACTCTCTAAAAGAAAAACGGGAGAGCGTCTTCCCCCCCCTCACTCAGATCTTGATTCTACGGCCGATTTTACTATGGAAAATCCCTTTTTCCCACCTTCCAATGGGTATTCATCCAAATGAGGACCTTTTTTGGCCTTAGTTTTCAAAATAGAGAAGGGAAGTGAGCAATAAGAAAGCAGTCTCTGATCGCTACCTAAGACCAGTATTCTCTTACGAAAGAGAAAGAGCTTCTTCTCGGTATCCAGATGTGAAAGCTGAAAGTCGCGCTTATCTAAGAGGAAAAGGACTTACTGCTACTACGCGTAATCATTCTCAGATCGAGAAGGTAAAGATAAGCGCATTCGCCACGCTTTTGCTTTAGTACTTTAGTACACGGTAAGACTTTCTTTCGACCAGAAATACTAGAGTCTACTATTTCATACTCTTTGGCTCAGGCTAGACCTTGGAAGCCAGGAGTGGAAAAAGATCATGAAATAGCTTCTGCTTGTCCTCGCTTGCCATCTATTCATGCTTGGCGCACTAAGAAAGAGGGGAAGACAGGAGAATCTTTCTTTTCTTCCAGCTTCCAATAAAAAAAAGCCATCTTTCGTGGGGTTGATGTGGATTGCGACTTTATCGGGTCTTTTGGCTATAGACACTTTGCCAATAGATCTAGCACAAGGAAGATTGGTCGCTCTAAGATCTATGAAGATCGGAAACTACTAGAAATAACAAAGATCCACCCTTAAAAGAAAGGGAGCGAGTGACTCTCGTCTCGGTGTTCTCGAACTTTCACTTTGACCGACGGGTGTGAATCGGTAGCTGTTAAACTAGCTCTGGCTAGAGGACAGCTTAACTTTGAGCTTTTTCCTGGGGAATAGAAGGCAATGAAATTTTCGGGGTAAATAGATTTAGGAATTCATACCCGGTTGGAAAAAGAGATTGGATTTAGTCTTTTAGGCCGGAAGTGAAGAATGAATTTCAGTTTCAGAATCATACAATCTTACTTGAGCGCTTAGCAGGTACGAAGTAGCTCGACCTCTCCCTAGCGGTCGAGATACTACGTAACCTCCGTACCATCGTTTACTGTTCTCCTTGGGATCCTTCTTTAAGAAAGCATTTCCTCTTCCATCCTCGGACTATCGGGAGAGATATAAGTCACCTTTCCTTCCTCGGCCTTAGTCAGTGTCCCTTGCTTCTTCCTTAGAGATAGATAGAACGCTATCAAGCCGTAACGCTATTCAGTTTGATTGCTGGGACTTTCAGTCAATTAAGTCCAACCTGATCGTGCATACACTGATCTGTACTGAACTGAACTGATTGGATTGATGATTGATCTCAAGCAAGAAAAGGAAAAGAAAAGATAGGCTAAATCTACTTCTTATTTTATTAGGCAAAATTCACGAGAAGGCATCTGCTACTAAGGAACGTAGTCGCTAACGGGAGAGGGAAAGACTGACTACAATGAAATCACGGAACACTTTAAAAATCTAAGTTTGCATCTAATCAACATTTCTATCTCGATCTTAGGCGCATTTTCCATTTTCATTTGGGGGGTTTCGTCGGGGTTGCCCGCGTCCGGCCCACAAAGTAGTCCTCCAACTTCCTCCTTTTTCGAGGGGCTTAGTGATCAAATGAACCTCTTTTATGGGAAAGGGGACGACGCCCAAAAGGATTCCGCGCCCGAACCATCAACCTCAGACACGTTGAGTGTCTCGCGGATTGAGAAATGGCTTTATCCGGAGGGGTCATCGGCGGCCCCCAACGAGGGTCAACAACCGCAGGGGGAGGTGGAAGAACCAATTCCTGCTTCAGGAGAGGGTGCGCCGTCTAACCAAGAGGGTTCTACACCCGTACCCCATGGAGTAGCTTCACCTGGTCCCGTAGAACGTACTTTTTCGGAAGTGAGAGACAGCCTCAGTGAGTTTCTTAATTCCTTCCGCAAGAGACGCTCCCCTTCCAGTTTTATTGATAGTGCTTGCAGGGAACTTGATCTGGAGAATGCCTCCCCCCATAAGAGGGAGAAAATTCTCCACGAGATACAAAAAATCCTGCAAGGACAGAATAGGCCTAATTCAGCCCAAGATGCCAAAGCTCGCTTACTCATAAATATCGAAAAATGGGAAAGAGAGATAGAAAGATGAGACTTTATTATTAGGGACTCCCCACAAAATACAGAGTGCCCTCGGGGCAGCACCAAACTCAAGATGTTTTTCCACATCTTGCGCCATATGTACTGAGATTGCTCGGGAGACATGGTTACAAGCCCCGCACCACTTCCTTCCAATAGGTCAACGGTTTGCTTTTGTTTGAGTGGGACCAACCATCACTACCATAGGGCTCTAGTGGTAAATCCTGCCACTTCTGACTCCTATTTCCCCTCACGTGTCAACAAGCAAGTTGGGTGCTCCCCCTTAACGCGGTAGGACTCGGTTGCAGGTCTTGACGTTGGCTGATTAAAAAAGGCATCCTCGTCGCAGCAAAGCCCTTCCCCATAGGCTAGAGTCACTTCGCTAGAAGAGAGAAGTCAGGAAAGAATCCGGTCTGTCTGTAGTAACCAATTAAATTCCTGGCTTTCCGGCCTGTCTTTGTCTATAAAGTACTTTACAGTCAGAGTTAAGGGGTTAAGGGTGAAGCATCTCCGCTGGTGATCCAAGCGATTCAAGCGAGTAAGCTCCACCTTTGTCTCCATCTCCGGTTCCAGTGCCAGGCAAAGGCCAACCGAACTCTTCATCTTTCTTTCCATCCCCGACCAGAAACTGCAAATGAACACCCACCTGCATAACCTTTCTTCGAGTCCTTTAGTTAGCTCATCACCGGTGCCAGGTGTAGCTGCATCTAACAGGTGAAAGCGAGTACGAGCAACCCTCCATCTTCTTCTTTTCAATCTCCTGATCTCCCCTCTTCCTCTAACTCTAACGCTTTCTCCCGGGAAGGATAACCTTAGGTCCCACCTAATAGGCCGGAACCAGATGTACTAGGCTCGGAAGCTCCTGTTTTATTTTACTTCTATCCTCATCTCTTGTCCCATCCATGGAACCCATGCTTGAAAGCTGGTTAAAATAGGAAAGGGCCGATTCCATTCATCCAAGGCTTGGCCTTCTCACTTCCATCCGACAAACTAAAGAGTCTTCCCCCTCTGAGTCTTCATCACCCTTACACACCTCTGACTTTGAAGTCTGTTCAGGAGCCTTCGATTTGGGATCATCCTTCATCCAGTCCTCTTCACGAGCAACCACCGCCCTATCATTCGAAGCCTGCACTTCCCCTGTACGCACTTTTTTCCGGCTACGTTCTAAAGCATCTGACTCCTCCTTGGACGGCGGCGCCGCCAGATCGTGCTTACCGCTTTCCCTCTCCCTAACAGGAGATATCTTTCATAACCTCTCCCCGAGCCAGACTCAGAGAACAGAGAAGCTATGGCTCGGGGGAGTCTGTTCCAATGGAGTACAATTCTATTGAAATAGCCCTTCATAGCTATAATAGCACTAGCAAGTCTGAAACCACTGATCAGAAATTACATGAATAGAGATGTCTCTACTGCTTTCGAGTAGCCCGCATGAGAGATCCCTGACCAAGGGCAAAGGAGTCTTCCTTGGCTTTTCCATAGCAGATCTAGCCCCACCAATGCCATCATCAGCCAATCAAGAATAAGAGGAAGGCGCCACAATAGCAGTGAACTCATTGTTCCCGTAAGCTGAGCTCGATTCTGATTCTTTCTTTTCTGACGACTTTGCGGCTAACTGGCCTTCTTCTTTTAGGCCGTGGGATGGGAACCTCTGATTGAAAAGGAAGAGGCCGGTGTTACGCCTCAGCCAATGAACTCTTTCGGGCTGCCTTTCCAGATTCTATCTCTAAACAGCTCTTCCTCTTCTCTAATGCCATTCAAAAGAAGTACTCCGGCGGACTGATCAACAAGACCAAACCTATTGTTCGGTTGAAACTACTGAGCTAGGTAGCGACTCCTTTTTGATTACTCCTTTGTTGTGCTGTTGGGAGATTCCATGGTTGGGTACTCCGTAGAGCGAGTGTTCAAATTCAATATAATATGACTGCTGGCGTGGTAAGGTAGCAGGTAGCTAAGACTAGAGCAAATCTGCTAGTGAGAATCCAAAATTACTACCAAGGAGTGGTGCATAGCCATACACCTGTTCTGGGTGGCTCTGCGGAGACTGAGCAAATCGTCTGGCTGGCTCTTTACTGCGCTTTACATTAAGCAGTCGTCAGTTGCGCTTCAGCGATTTGCTGCCGGGGAGAAAATCCCGACAGGTATGTCTCCGTCGGTCTCCCTGACCAGGCGGGGCTTACCTCGAATCATTCCTTCTTTCCATCGAAAGAGGATATCAGCTGGGGATCCTGCGATTATACAGTTGTATATGTCGCTGTTCACCGTGTCAAAGTTAATACCTTTGGCACCTCGTGTTAACAAGAAGACTTTTGAGTCCATTGTTACACCCGTCGCTGATGTCGATTCACTCATCTCTGTTGTCAGTGATATCAGAGACTGTCTGAATCTTCTGATTCGTAGGTATTTGCCGTTTGTACGGACTATACCCTTAAACCAGGGTCTACGTTTCGTACCGACTTGGAAGTCTTTACCAACGGGACCATGGCTAAGTAGGTTCGCGGGCACTGACGGTAAACGTATAGTTCCGTCGTGCTTCTCGGCCTTGCCCTATGAGTTGGCTTGTTTCGCCTCTCTCGTGCAGTTTGTGCACGCGCGAGGTGAGCAGTTTTCTCATGGGGTTCTGTGGCCTCCGTTCACTCGGTATGCGTGCGACCGCTTTAATAAACGTGAGGAGTCGTTGGAGATATTTGAGGCCACTATTGGCACGTATCTTCCAACGGCTGATCAGCTCCGAATACCGTTTTGCCCGGGTAGGCTTTCGGCCGTCTGCTCAGGGGACGGGAAGCTTCGTCTGTTTGATATAGGAAACTATATCAATCAGCGGCTTCTGTACCCCGTGCATCAGTGGTGCGCATCCGTCCTCCGACGGCTGCCTACGGATGGTACATTTAACCAATCCGCTCCACTATTCGCCTTAAGCCATCACTTAATTGTGTGGTTTGCGGCTGAACTGATTCGGCCTGGTCGGACTTTTGACCGCTACGCGCTTCTCGGCGATGATATAGTAATCGCCGACAAGCCAGTAGCGTTGATGTACATGAACATTCTTGAAAGAATGGGAGTCGCCGTGTCCCCCTCTAAGTCGATAACGTCTTCGAGTGGGGCATGTGAGTTTGCTAAGAAGTTTCGTCTTTCTCGCTGCACTGTGGACGTAAGTCCCGTGTCAGTTAAGAAGATTTCGAAGGCTTTATGCCCGATTGATTGGTACAACTTATCGTTGACGCTCAATCGTCCTGTCCGGTTCTCAACCTTGTTGCGAATCGGCGGATTCGGCTTCCGCGCATCCTCTAGACCTATCTCGTCACGCACACATGGAAAACGTGTGCGTCGCTTGATAGCTCTTCGACTCTACGGCATTTTGCCGCTGTACATCTGGTTTCACTGTATTCTTGGGTATTTTCCTCCTCCGGAGGTGATCGGTGCGGTGATCGAGCGTCTTCGCGAGCATTATGCTCCCGTTGATCCTCGGTTGCCTCCATCGTTTCACTTTCCGTATCCCGGTATGTGTGACTTTCTTGAATGGTCACTTTACAGGGGCTGGATGGATCAGTACCTTAAGTACCTTAAATGGTACTGTACAGTGGCCCTAAGTCCTTCCGCTAAATTGCAGGATTTTCTCGACCCGCCGGTCTATGTTGCTACTTGGCATCGTCCGAAAGTGGACAAGTCCACTTTTCGGTTTGGTGTCATGTTTCGCATCATAGACTGGGTCTCGGAGGAGACCTTGCGTGGTCGACGTGTTTTGGGTGAACTCCCGAAGCACAGTCCTGTAGTGTCTTCCCTTGGTGGGGAGTCTGACAAACTCCCGTAACAAGATCATTAGAGAATCCTCAATTACTTGGGTTCTTTGAAGACTCATTGCGGGCATTCCCGGAAAGGGAGTACAAATCTATTGAAATAGGCGCAGTAGCGGTAGTCCTTCTTCTCTCTTCAGCTGTTGCTTCTACCGCATTAGAATTAGATGAAGCCATAGATGCTGCTTCTCAACCAAGGGATTGGAAAAGAAGACTACTTTGTTACAGGCTTCTCTCGATTGCTAAATCCAAGGGCTAGGTAAGAATCTCTTTCTTTCTCGTTGCCCGGAGTACCTCTATCTCTATTGCTGGAGATTCGGACCAGTTAGACTGAGCTGGTTGGCATTGGTTGTGGGTCTCCCACGGGTTAGTCTATTGCTTTAGAATGGGTCGCATGAGAGAGACCAGGGAGTCTTTCTTTGGGTGTTCCCACGGGTCAGCTCCTCAAGCGATTGGAATTCTCTTTCAAATGACCTCGCGCCTATGATTCATCTGCCAGAAAAGACCTCTATCAGATCAGAGCTCTAGTTCCGCTGTTGATTGGGTCACATGAGACTTGCTTTCATAGGGATCACTCACGAGTTAGCTGCACTCTGAAGTGCGCTACTTTCTTCCTTTCCCGTCCATGAACAAGCTGATTCAGCTTCGTCCGCATGCATATCCGACTTGCTTTCCTAAGAGCATTCTTATGCCTTCTATTGCTAGTTTGATAGTACCTGGCCTGGTATTGGTGCTTTCAACTGACTTTTCTCTTTCTTCTCTCGCAGCCCTTATAGAAAGCCTTCTTTATGATGAGTCACCTGTGCGGAAGGAAGCTAGGCTTCTGGCTTTCTTTGCGCTAGTAGGCGCCATTGGTGCCAGTCGTCCCCATTCTTTCTTGATTGCTAGGCGCAGCCTGACCCGCTACTTCTGATTATATAATGGCTATCGAATGCGCGAAGAGATTTAGGAGAGAAAACAACTCATAGGCCGATTGTCTCGATAGAAGGGTATCGTCAAGACCTCTCGAGAATAGACGAAGTTGATGAATGGCATCAAGCCGGATTGGAAGGTTCGCTTTCTATGGAGATAAGAACAAGGAAGCACTGGCCATGGCAAGCATTGGTTGGAAGAAGAGGGCGGAGCTTTTAGTATGCAGGAGGGGCTCGAGCCTTGAAGGATTTCTGCGTGACATAAGTGATGTCGAACTCTGATAACACCATCGAGCAGTCCTTCCTGATAGTGCTGGCTTCTCGAAAAGATACTTCAATGGGTCCATCCTGGACAAAAGCCAGACTTGGTAGGCTAGCATGTAGTGTCTAAGTCTCTGCGTGGCCCAGACAAGCGAAAGGCATGCCTTTTCAAGCGAAGAGTATCTAGACTCATAGCCCCCTATGTTGTAAGTGGTAAGGGGAGAGTCTGACTCAGATAATAATAAGCCCGCTCTTTAAGGCTTACTTCTATTCTAAGGCCGTATCATCATGCTGCCCTAATACGCATCCCATCGACGTATCGGCCACCGATAAATATAACAACAAGGGTCTTCCCGGCGTTGGTGGGTTCATCAGGTACCGCTTAATCTTATCGAATGCTCTATATAAAAATCAAAGCCCTTTCCCCTTTCTCTAAAAGGTAAGCTCGTTCCACCTCTTTGACGAATTCTTTTGCAGCAGCTTGAACTGAACCGGGGCTATCAACGTGAACGAGAGAAAAACAAACCCCATTACTCGATCAGGGGATCTAAGCCACTGCTCTATTCCCGACTCGAAATCCATAAAGGACTTTAAGGGAGAACGAGAACAGCTCTCTCTATCTCAGCTGCTTTCCCTACTACCGGCACAAGAGGGACTTTTTCTCTAAAGCCTACTTCCTCTCTCTGATCTCCAAACCCATTTTTCTCTCTAAAGATTTTTGCTGAGGAGGAGTTCCTGATAATCCCCTCATCAGGTTTCTCGGAGGCTTCTACCCCGGTTATCTCTCCTGAAATCACTCCACTTCCATCTCCGAGAAGTGTATCCGACGAATTTCTTCCTAAAACGGTGTCTGTTATGGTCGCAGCAGCTGATGCTGCCTCCACATCAAACTTTGTTCCTCCACCTGCTAACAACACTATATAGGAAGAGCTGGCACAACTGCAGAGGCGATTGAAGTTGCCAATTTGACGGCACGTATCGTATGGTTGGTGTGAACAATCAAGCCCAACAAGTGGTTGGTCAGACCCAACAACCAACGGGGGCACCTCTTCCGTCGTTTTTGGGTAGTATACCCCAAATGCCACCACCACCTATGATGCCAATTCCCCAAACTTCACCAGACCCGCTCGCGATCTACTAAAGGGGTAAATCCGGCTTGTAATAATTACACGGGTTACGAAACAATGCCGAATAGTATTACTCTTACGGAGCTGCGAGATTAAGAACGTTCAAGATTTCCATCACCACGTGTCTCGCCCATCTTATCGGTCTCGTAAACCCTATCCGGCTTGGATCGATAGTGTACCATTTCCGCCTGGGTATGTAATGCCTTAATTCGCCCTTTAGAAGGCAATTCTCTTTCGAATCGTAGGGGAGGAGCAAGACGAGTTCATTCAGGTACCTAACTAAGCGCATCTCTCAAGCAAGGACAGGTTCGAATGCGAAGGAAGAAAGCCTAGACAAGCTGGCGGGACTACTTGACTTGAATAGGAAATCGGACTTCTAAGCTGATAGTTGGCTTCGCTAATTAGTAGGAATATTGAATTCGAATACTTTTTTTGTTGTATGGCCATTATACAACACTATAATGGCATATAGGGAAGGGGGAGGGTATTTTGAATACCAATACTCCCCCACAAGCAGCAGGTCCCCTGGCAAGCGAAGCTAACCTCCTCTTAGAAAAGGGATTAGGCGCAGAAGCAGCTAGCAAAGACAACAATGAAGAAGAAATTGTTTCATCCTTCTATCTTTTTAGTCAAGGAGCTGGGCTTTCGTCTCAGTCAACTTCTTCAATAGAAGCACTGGCAGAAGGCAGTTCTACTGTAGTTTCATAGGGCCGGGTAATACCTCTATCTAATACAACGCGGGCCAGTCTTTCCTTCGCTTCGTGTGCTCCCCGATCTCTTGTAGGTATCGTATATAAGAGAAAGCTTTGACTCATCTCCCCGAGTGGGGCTTCTCCTCTCTTTCAGAAATTGTATAGAATAACCTGTGGGAAGAAAGTCCCGGAAACCAGGACGTACGATTGGCTTTCCCTTTCTTTCAGTTTTCAAGACCGCGAGATCGTGATCTAGTTCTTTCGTATAGCTCAGAAAGAAAAATAGTGATTTCGATCGTAAGTAAGCTGAAGGGAGTCCGCAAGACTGGTGAATCCACTAGGGTTAACCGAATTCTGGCAGAGCCAGTACTTTAGTTATGAGTGCCCTCGAAGGAAATGTTCCAATCGAATTCTAAGCTTTCTTCTCAGCCCCAGGGAGTTCACCAGGTATAGGCTCAGGGAGTTTTGAGTCCGTGTCACCTCCTCTTCTCATGCGAGATTAGGCACAGAAGCAGTTAGCAAACACTGAAGAAGAAGCAGGGCTAGCTCCCTTCAGGGCAGTGAAACTGTAGTAAACAAAATAATATGTAATAATAGAGATTTAGTAGTTCAAGCTCAATAGATAGTAAGGTTCTGAAAGAAGAAATGCGATGTAAAGGGTACGAAGTAGATTAGTCGATCTTGAATGCCTTTGTCTCACTTGAGAAAGAGAGGCGGGAAGCAGCTCAACTTGTTTTTCCGTAGTGAGCGCGTATCAGTCTCTGTAGGCGACGAAGAGCAAGCAACCCCCAAGATAGTAAGTCCGAGGAGCGAACCAGGTATAGGCTCAGGAAGCAAGCAAGAACTGCTGCGGATCCTGAAACGAAATGCTAATTTTCAATAGGCTTTTCTTTTGTACTCGAGTTCAAATCATTGGTCCGGGGTAAAGGAATGAGATCCTAAGGAAGCAAAGCTAAAGTAATCCAGTCCGGAGACTATAAGGGAATTCTGGTTAGAAGAATTCTACTCAAACAAAGTCAAGGTTGTGAGCCACGACACTTCTCTTCTAATATCCCGAGTGTTAGACGGAAGGTCAAGTCGAAAGCTAAAGCTAACGCTTACCTCGGATCAAGTCAGCACCACCCGCAGGTTCAGGAGAAAGCGAAGTTCTAAAGAAAAGAAAGAATCGAAGTTGTAAGTTCAAAGGTCTTTTCGAACGGTGTTAGCCGTGGGTAGTTTGATGTACTGGTTTTGGGTGCTGGGTGGTGATGGAATCCTTCTTCTGCTCACCGGGATTCGTTTCAGGCTCCATCCGAATCAAGGAGAAGCCACAGTCTAAGAAACCAAGGTATAATGTAATTATGTACACGGAGTCAACACCTCTACCAATAAGGAATCAAATAAAGTAATCGGTTGAACGCGGTCTAGGTAGAAGTGTTCCTGCGCTTGTGCCGGAAGTCTTGAATACTTTCTTGATGCTAGGGAAGGGAGTCGCTATTGAATATAATCAAGTTCAGCAGTCCAGGCGGGAGGAGTCAATCTTAAATTCCCGTAGTTCCATAGGCAGGAAGCGCATCAACGAGTTTCCGTATCTCGGCAGTAGGGACCGAACTTCAAGCAATAGGGATCAGTGTTCAAGGCTAGGATCTATTTAATATGAAATGTAAGTTGCGCACCCGTCAAGCAGTTCTCACTCCAAGCAGGACTCTTCTATGGATTAGTGGGAAGGCGCAGGATAAGAGAAGATTCGTCTATCTAAGTTGCTGACGAGCCAGTACTGTTCGTGGGCAAGCAAAGTCAGTGTCAGATTATACAGAACGGAGAAAGGTTATGCAGGCGGGTGTTCATTTGCAGTTTCTGGTCGGGGATGGAAAGAAAGATGAAGAGTTTGGTTCATTAGATACTGAGAAAGAGTTTCTCCTTAGAAGTGGGATTCCCAGCTATCCTTCCATCCGCCCTTTATCAAGCTACAAGTCAGTCTGCCCCACAGGTTTCTACGGGTGCTGCTTCCTTCTATCTTGTGTGAAGAACGGTTACCGCTTATCCTAGTTCACTGGAATAAGGCAGTTCCCACTCCCCGCTGAAAGGAGTACTTTCTCAGTGTGCTATCAGTCGAGTGGGCCTTACGGTTTGCTTGGCTCCCTTTCCGCATATGCCTGAACTGGTGGTATGGAACCCTTATTTGAGTCTCGCTTCTCGTACAGCTTTCAAGCCGGAGTGCTATCGCTAGCCCTTCTGTTTTTCAGCTCCCGTAAGTAGAAAGAGCTAGCTCTACTTACTGGCTTTATGAGAGTTGACTTGAAAGACCTTGCTTTTTGCTGTACCTGGTGAAAGGTGAAAGCGCTACCCTTACTACACTAATTCAAGAAGGAAGGGATGATCGCCCTAGCCCTCTGATCTACGACCACCGTTGTGCCTAACTGCTTCCCGCGGAAAACAGTCCTTCCTTACAAGCCCGTGAGAAGCCTGTCTTTGTTGTCTGTAGAAGCAGGTGTGGTGCCGCGACTGATATCGATTTGAGACAAATTCAGAAGAATTGAGATTAAGGTTGGGATGTCCCCTGTCTTACGTGCAATTCCCGTCTTTCGGTAAGCATCCACTAAAACAGCAGATTTCTGGCTGGCTAATGGATCTCCGTTCGAGCGATGATGAAAAAGCCTGCCCGGCTCTTGAAACAGCAATAGGGTAATCCATTGCTTGCATGTCGAAAGAGGAACCGACTGTCTGTACCAGAAAAGGAATATTACCACTTCCTTCAGTCCTTCCCCTGCGATTTCATAAGTGAGTACACTGCATCGATACTCGGACGTCTTGTTGGAGGGCTATACTGGCTGTAGAGAAGAAGCTGTTTTTATGCTTGCCCGGGGAGATTCTGAATCATAGGACATCGAAGCCCGACCAACCTTTCTGCAGTCGAATCTCTCTCTTGATTCATTCACTTCTGCACAGAACTCTTTGATCAGTACAGATACAGATCTGCTTCGTTGCACCGATCTACGGAACCAACTTCACCTTATCCTTGATCGTCGTAGGTGGACAGCCAAGCCCGCTTGAGCCTTTCTATTGGAATTCCCTTCGCTTCATCTTTCCGTTACCCTGACCTTCACATGAATGGATTGATTGGGGAAGGTAGATCCTCTATGGATTGGGCTCTTTCTTGCGGCATTCTCCTTTCTTGTTTCACCGCGATTCCTTTCCTTTCTTGTTTCTCTTTCGACTTCGCTTCCTCTGCTCTGGTTCTGGCCGAGAAATCAACTTACCTCTGGTCGATACAAGCGAACTTCTCTCTCAAAGCGAATGCTTCCCTCTTAATTGAATCAGAGTTCACTTGATGAGAAGTAACCTTAGCTCTCCCTTTGGTCGTTAGCCTCGCTTTCCTTCTCTTCGATAAGTAATTACCATTACCTGAGACAGAAAATGAGACTCCTAACAAAGAAAGAGCTACTGGATAGATAGAAAGAAGATCAAGCATTGGAGTCGTGCTAACAACATTCTCTTCTCGAAAGCAGAAGGCGCTGCTGGTTGCAACAGCCGAGTCCCTGTACTCCCCCGCGCGGATTGGGCATCAAGCCGCCTTCCTCACCCCTACTTCGTAGAACGCCAAAAGCGAAGGCAGCGATCATAACAACCGGTCCGAAGGGATATTTAAATCTTCGTCTTCTGAACCGTGATTCCATCCGCTCATGATCAATCTTTCTATAAGATCCCTTTTAAAGCAATTGGATTCTCAGCCTCCCACCCCTATCCCACTACTGGAGCAAGAACTTGCACCTCTACTGGCTTGCTTTTCTGTTCGTCTGAGATCCGATCCGGGCCTGTCCCTCCATATCTGCTTGCTTCATCCCGCCCTGCCTAACATCTCTCATTCCTTTTCACCCCCCTTTAGCGGCTTCACCCCTTTCGAATTACTTTATTATGGATGTGCCTTCTTTCTTGCTCTTCTAGTTCTGTATCTTCTTTCTTGCGATGAAGATGGGTTGGGTTATAGGACGACCTCTTCTTACGTGTTGAGCAAAAACCCAAGGATATTTCCTAAAGGGGTCTCACTCTTGCCGGGATTCGGGGAAAGAAACCTTGAAAGCGTAATAGCTCACTGGTCTAGCTCGATGGCACGCACCGTCGATCAATGGGCTACAACTACAAGGATGGGACAGAGTAGCCAATCCGGCCTTTCGAAAGACGACCTGGCCCCTATTTTTTGAGAAGAGGCGAGGCGAGACATGAACAAATAGGCGCATGGGGAAGATCCATTCCGTTGTTTAGGTCAGAGAAATTCCTATCAAATCAAAGCGAGCACGGGCTAGATCACTATCAAGTAAGGTAATTGGCTCAATAGGAAGTCTCAGTCCTGACTTATAAGTGGACTGCTTTCTTCCGCTACTGGTTTGCTCCGTAAACTAGTTGCTTCGCTTTATGTGCTCATAGGTTCCGATCTCTTATACGGCCAAGTTGCTTACAAAGAAACCGCGTTGAGTACTTGTTGTATACCCCCCGCCCGAAAAGCTGTTTTGTAGATTAGCACTTGGCCGGAAAAGCGATCTTTCGAAGCACTTAAAGAATCATTTCATCATACCCAACTCCTTGCTGCAGAAATGGATTGCGCCTGATAAAGGCAATGAAATTGTTCAGTGATGATCCTTTCTTTTACGGGATTTATGATCTCATTGACTTCCTAATCAGTGGCTTCCTAAACTAAATAAAAAGATCAGAATTGGCTGACTAGCCCATTCATTACCTATGGAAAGCTCAGCTTTACTCGATCTTGACCGGAGACGAAAGCATTGGGATGGCAATAAACATTGGGCCTCCTACTCCTACTTGCTAGCCCGGGACTCCTAAATAAACTATTTGGACTGGACGACTGGGGATGGCACGAGGAGGTCGGTAAGGACCGGTAAGGACAAGGCGGGGCACTCCCTAGCTTGAGATGAGAGGTCGGACTCAACACGCTGGCTCAGGGGCTCAATATTCGAAGTTTGAAATAACATGCTAATTGTTGGCCTAACTTAACTACGCTCCGCCCCTCACCGTACTTTCTCAACTCGGCTGGCTGATCAATGAGAAGCAGAGTTGGATGGTCTGAAAACTTCCCGTAAAGGGTCTTATTCCCGTCTCAGCGTGCTCCCTGCCCAAAAGATAGATACTCGAATCGATCACGCCCAAGAGCAAGAGCCTTGGTGAGTCTGCTGCCAGCCCATCCATCAAACTGAGGAAAGAAAGTCAAACCTATCAACGTCCCCCTACTATCTAAAGCCCCCTCTGCTTGCTACATATGCTTACCCATATGCCAACCTCTGTTCCATGCCCTCTTTGTTGCTGGATCCACTACCATCGCGCGAACGGGATTCGGGACTGGAACTACGCCTGGACTCTCTCTTTTTCTCCAACTGTGACTCGATTGACGCGCGGGCACGGTCTCGTAAACTCGCTCTCTGTCTTGATCAGATGCTGACTAAGCAATAGAAACTGGAACTGTTGCTACTAGGTCAACTGAGTCAATCCATTCAGTCAACTAAATCAAATGCAATTGCTCCAGTTCCCTCTGCTTACACCTGGTCAATTCGTTGATCGCCTCCGCCCCAGCTCTCGTCTCTGCTGACGAAGCTTTTATCTCTGTCTCTGCTATCCTCGCACCTGCTGATCAAATCGGATCGACTGACACAGGAGATGGGTGGAGACTACCTCAACAACAGGATCCGCAACTGCCTCTGCTTCCATTTGTGATGAAACAGCGGTCGACTAGTTCTGGATCTAGAGACTTCTTCAACCAGTACCCAGATGCTTGCTACTTACCGACCTAGCTTACCCCGCTTCTGATGATGGGTTTTCGCCTATGCCTCTACAGGTGCTATCTAGGCTTCTATGGGAGCCGATCCGTCAGAAGAGGAAGCGGGCCGGTAAAAGAGTAGAAGAAGGGAAGCTCGTTAGGTTTTCTCGTCCGGTAAGAAAAAGTGCAAGTGACTTCTAGGATTTCGAGTTCCGTGCTCTAGGGCTTTGACTTCTAATAAGGAGAACTTGGAAATCGCGAACCTGCTGCTCGCTCGTGGCTTGTGCTAATGCGACTAGGGAATGAGGGCAGGCAACTGTAAGACTACTTGCTCTTTGTCCCGAACTCGGTAGCTAATAAGTAGAACTGCTTCCTATGATCACTCAACTCTACCCCAAGAGCTCCGCAGCGAAGGGGTCTTGCCTCGCTTCTGTCTTAGGATAGTTATAGTTATCTAGTCCGGTCTTATTAGGATATATATTAGCAGTAAGTCCCCGGTTACTCGCTTTCAAGCGGCCTGAAGGCCTCCTCCCCCCGCAACTACAGAACTACAGCATTAAGAACTGAACTAGAACTGCCAAGCCATTTTAGAATATAACTGCTGTTCCCGTCCTGCCCGCCTATAAGTAGAACTATAGAGGTAAACTCTAAACCAGGAATTCCTCCTATTCCAATTCTCAAGTCATACGATTTTCATACACGGATTTGTGCCCGGATCTCCTTCTTTTGTCTTTGAGCCTGCCTTTAGGTAGCTATAAAGGGCATGGAAGTCCCCCTTCTTCTCAAGCAGGAAAGCCCGCGTATTCTTATTCTAATGTCCATTGGAGCTTCTCTTTTCTTCCCGCTATCCGGCTGTTCTATTTATACGTCTGTTCTCCAGTCTGACTTTCTCATGCCCGGGTATCTTTCTTTTATCCTTTCTACTTCTGTTACAGTAGCTATAGTTGTAATGGCAATTACAAGGTTATGCAGGTCTCCTTCTCATTGAGTAGCCTATACTCTGGAATTGAAGTAGCGAAATCGGCCTTAGCATAGAACGCGCTTGCCTTAATAATAATCGGGAATCAGAACAGGCAACTATGAGACTAATTTCCCATTGTCCCGAGCAAGTTACTGCGTACCTGAAGTGAGTGTGCCCATCTTGGTCTCCTTTCTTTTTTCTTTGCAGCTGCCATAAAAGTCAAGCCTTATATTATAACAGGAATCTCACCGCCTGCTCCCCTTATAAGATACTCGCTACTAAGGTTCTGAAAGAAGGCAGCTAAATCCGCAATAGAAGAGAACTCCAGATCTATGAATAGCCAACAAAGAGCCACGCTTGATTACTGGAACTAAACAGCAAGCTGCTCCTACCTTACTTATCGAGAAGGAGTACTGGGACTGAGTAGACTGATTGTAGTTCTCTTTCCCCTAGCAGCCTTTCCTGCTTTCCCGGTTGCAAGGTTTCGAGCTAACTACAGGATTTGCTTCCTAGCTACTAATACTAATTAGTAGTAGGGAACTTCAAACTAAAGATTTGCTTTAGCTCTAGTTTCCATCCGTCCTGTCCACTCACCACTTATCTCAAAAGCCACTATTTGAGATCTCTGAAGTGAATTCCAAATCAGTCTTTGTGGTTCCATTTCCCTTACGCTCGCTTTTGCTAATGCTACTCGGAAAGAACAGCTAGGAGACGATTAGCTCTAAGTGCCGAAGTCCATAGCTCCTATGATCGCGAGCTGCGGCTTGCTTTGTTCGCATCTCCGTAACGGCCTTGTTAAAGCGTTCCAACGACATGTTTAGCCCTCAGTCTCTACTGCCAACTCGTTTCACTCCAGTTTACCGTAGCAACTACAGCAAGCTGCCTAGCTCACTGGCTCGTATGACTAGCTCGCTTACTTTGCCTAAAAGCATGGCTCGATCCCACACGCATAGAGAGAATATATCCCACTCCATGCGGTGTAGGGGAGTTCATAACTTGCGACTCTTGCCAGAAGTCACACTCCTAACAGGAGAAGACGACCATTGAGGTAACCACCTGAAGCCAACATCCATAGGAAGGGTGACCATAACGGGTGCGTCCCTTTCAGCAAGCGAAATACACTTGTCTCCTGGCCCGGGGGGGAGAAGCACCAACAACCAACGATCTAAAGCATTCATATCTACCCATCCATCTGAATCTCTAGATTCCAGCGACTAAGTAGCGGCATCTGAAACTCCCCTGCCCGGGAGGCTCCCATCACTAGCTAGCTCTATATAGGCCCCATGGAACCATCCGATCTAGAGCGAGCCTCAAAGCAAGATCTTTCTTTCATCCACTCCTTCAATCCATTACTCCGCTAGCCAGCTAAGCTAGCCCTTCACCTGGGCATTCAAAGCACTCTTCTAAACCGACTTCGCACTCTATTCCATCTCCCCTTCTCTCTCCAGCCGGGGAAGGTCAACTAATCTCGATCCAATGTTCTCCTCTCCTAGCTCCCCCTAGCTACAAATTCTGACGTGCTGACTACGGATGGCTTTGATCAAGAGCCTCTTCTGCTTCTGTATCTGCCCTCGCGGAGTTAGTATGAGCTTCATCCTGAAGTTCGAATCCTATGCTTTGTTTGGTCTATCTATTTCCCTGGTGGGCAAAGAGTACCTCTTAAAATGCAACCCACTTGTTGTTCTTCAAGAACCCGATGGGCATAATTACTTACTATATAGAATAGGTTCCGAACGCCTCACTTCTCTTACTTTCGGTGCTTATCTTCAATCATAAGATGGTCACCCGCCCTAAGCAACATCGGTTCACCATAGATATCTCGAGAACATCTCTTCTTGACTAGGATAGCGCTCTTCCTTCTCAAAGATTTGCCTTTTTTTAACTTCTCCCAGCGCTGCTCAAGAATCATTCAGGTATCTACTACTCCGGTACCTACTATTCTTTCTATTCTTTCCGAACCTGGGGCTTCGCTTGCTCGCCCACTTATCAATGCGTTCTTTGGTAGGCAGCATAGCATCTTTTGGTTTTCCACTTCCAAGAAAGACTTGAGTGAATTAACCATTCGCTTACTCTTGTAGACCGCTCTCCTCGCTTTTTTTGTTTTTAGAAATCTTTCTTACTTGGGTAGCCGGATCTTGATAATTCGAATGGGCAAAGCTCTTCCTTCCTTTGGTGATGAAGTTGGGCCGTCTTTATTATGTCAATTCTGGGTCAACCATATTCCCATCCTCGGCTTTCATCCTCAGAGACTTTCCAACCGGAAGGATCACTACAACTTTACTCAGGTCGGGCACTACCCAATGATCAAGTACCGGTTACAGTACAGGATACCACAACGAATTCACGACTCCTCCATCGAGCAATGCAACTCGAGATGGAACATGTATTATTTCATTCAAAATGGCTATTCTGATATGAACAGTCTTTTCTCATGAAAAATGCAACTTTGAAATTGCGTAGGTGATGGCAGAAAATCTTCAAACGGATCCACACGAGAAGATACAAAAAGGCTGTCATTGGGTGGACAATTTCCATCCATTTGCTGTCTCGTTCGCTACCGCTCCGTGGGGTCATAATTACCCAATTGGCTCAGTTTGAGTTCTGACTATAGCTGCAATCTATCTCATACTCATATTGGGGAGAAGTGTACCGCTCTCGATCAAACTAGAAATTTCATAAGAGAAGAAAGATCGTAGCGTAGAAAAGAAAGGAGAAATCGTTTTGATTCGAGGCTCCTCCCTTACTTTAACAAGTAAGCAAGTAAACTACCTTTTTTGTTTGCCTTTACGAGTTGAGTAAACAAATAAAAAAGCTTTCTCGTTCTTTTTTATTATTTAAGGTTATACCACTCTAATGACAAAGCGTCCGGTCAATGAACTCACTTCACTGATGGAATTCTGACAGACATTCATCCCTAGGGTGAATTCATTCTTCCTTCTGTAACGTGATCATATTATCTTGATTGATGAACTCTTAACTGTCCTACTGGAACGAGAAGATTGATTGCAATCAAATCACGTAGATAGAGAGAAAGTCCCTCTAAAGTGCCCAATACCCTACTAAAAGGTAACTGATGGAATGATTACAGAACTGAAAAGAGCGTAAATAGATTCTTTTTACCTGCTATAGACTATCTCCGAACTCTTATGATTCTTCTCCGAACTGCATTCTTATGATTTCTTACTTCTTTAGAATATTGCGTCGGGACCGCCCCTCTGGAGATCTATCAAGAGTCCCTCCTGTAAAAGACTAAAAGCCTGATTCTGCCGAGTTGACTAACTCACAGGATTCTATTTTCTAAGTGAATTACTATGTACCTCGTACCTCGACGAAAGGAGAGGGAGGAAGGCTAAGTTCTCGAGAGCGAAGCGAAGAAAAGAAGCAATGGGGCTTTAGTTTAGCCTGAATGTGATAAGGGGGGCAGGATCAGGATAAAGGAAAGAGAAAGCAGCTTTCGCGCTAGTTGTTCACTCCTATCGCTCCTGCGCCTTAGTTGTTTAGCTTTGAATCAAGACAAGAAGGTCGCAGACTGCTACTAAGAGAAGAACTTAACAGAAACTTTTCCAATTCTTCCCTATCTGAAGCAAGGGCAGGACAGGATAGGGCCCTATCAACTTTCAGGTTATCGTCCGAGTAAAGTCAGAAGAATATGAGAAAGACTCCTCTCAGCCCAACTCCCCCTTTAATCGGTCTTCAGCATATCGGTTTTCAGCTCTACCTTTGCCCAAGCTCGCTCCTCTTGGACTGAAGAAAAGAAGCATAAAATCTTGGTTAGTCCTTTCATCTTTGGTCTTTTTCCCGTGCTTTTTCTGTTGGTCAACAACCAACCACATATATAGTCAAAACCCCCGTCCTACAGGCTTTTTTGGGTTGGTGTGAAGTGTACCCAACGAAAGAAGGTACAATAGAAGAATTTTTAGGACCCGCCTTTCCTCAGCACGAAGTTAGTTGATCGAGAAAGCAAAAAGAGGTGTACGGTACTACGTCGCTCGAGCAAACAAGCACGTTAGCAAAAGCCTATAGCTACTATAAAATTTCACCCATCGCATTATATTATAGGAGGGGGGCGAAAAAAGCCCCCACTGAAGGCTAACTCACATCCGTTTGATTGCTGGGTCAAGGGATTGAACATTTATAGTAGGAAGCAGAAGTGAAAGACAAAATAGAGTCTTTAGTTCGGGATGGGATGCTCTAGGTCTGTCAGCCTTATTCTTAAGGAAGGGTAGCTTCGATTCCTCACTCAATAGCAACTAAGCCCTGAAAAGGCTAACCTTCTCAATCTCCGCTACAACCCTCTCGCTTCTGCTATCGCTCCAAAGCTAAAACTCAGGCGGCTATAGGGATCGGATCAATCCCAGACCAAGGAGTGTGTGGCGAATGCTATCCTATAAATGCCCCTAAAGAGTGGCAGTTTGGGATATTTTGAGGTAGAGATGATTTAGGAGACGGTTCTTTTTTACCAGCTTCTGGCTCTTCCTAACTGTCTTATTTGTTAGATTTCTCCAGAAGACGAAGGAAACGAAGTAAGAGGCCGGAGGGCTGGGAAAAGAGTCGATCAGGCTCAACGACCGGGAGAAGTAAAGTACACCACTCGATGAAAGAAATCTAAATCAGAATCTAATTGGTCAGGTGCAGGTTCGTCTTTATCGGATAGGGCCGGTGCTTGCCCTATTAGTCTAGGCGAGATCTGATAACCAAAGCTGACTCTTCTGGGTCCGGAAAGAAGCCTTCACTCTTAGGCTAATACCTATTGGTCACTTGAGCTGCTATTGTAATGAAGTTATCGCAATCTCTTAGCAAGAAAACTGATAAAGCTAACCTTATCTAGTCTAGTGGAGGCTTTCAAAAGCGCCCTTTCTTTATCCCATCTGGCTGTTGCTTATTGCTTCGCTCTAGTGCCAATTATATATAGGGCCTCTTCGCTTAGAAAGAGCTAAATCATTCCTCTTCCAGCAATCAAACTCAATAGCTAACGCGCAACGTGCGAAGCTGCTCGAGCAAAGCGAGAGGGCTTGAGACGCTAGCGCGCTCGGGCCGTTGCTTGTTTGGTCGAGATACTGCGTAGGACAGGGAAGAAAGAGAAGAATAAGTTAGAGAATAATAAGAAAGAGAAGAAGTTGCGGAAAGCTAATAATCATCAGCAGAAGTTGCTAAATCAGCAGAAGTTGCTGAATCTGTTGCAGAAGAAGAAGAATCAGCAGTAAGCAGAGCCAGAGCCAACCTTTGAGCCCTTCCTTTGAGCCCGCCTTTAGCTTTAGCTCCCCCCCCTATTTAAGGCCTTCCGTCCCCCCTATCCCGTTTAAGGCAGTAGCTAGCCAGTCCCTATACCGTCGTTGGCACTTGCTTCTTTCTAACGCAACGCTATGCTATAGGCTTTCTAAAGCTCAATCCCTTGCTTCTTTGGGTCGCTTCATTCATATCCGATGGGTCCTTTCACTCAGCCCAAGCCCAGAACAGGGGACACGGCTTCACAGCCTCATCTCTTAGTCAGACAACCAAGCGGAACTAGCTCTGACTCTCTCTCTTCCGGGGCATTCACCCAGCCCAGCGATCTTGGCTGAAACAAAGAGGCCTCCCTGTAGCCTAGCCTCTAGAATCCCGTTAAAGAAGAGCCTCTCTAGGCAGGCGGAGACCCCTATTCTAAATAGAAGTACTCCTTCTCCAAGCTTCGATCCCAAGCAAGCCTACCCCTTCGCTTTCCGCTATTGCCTTTCCCGCCGAACCTTCCCCCTATTTCTTTCTAAGGCGAGACCACCTTATTCTATGAGATTGATCCGTGCCCTTACTTTTGACGTACCCAGCCTAAAGGCCCTTAGACAAATAGGGCAGACCGGAGCTGAGCTCTTCCTACCCTTGGATGGAGGGTCAAACCTGAATTCAGTTACTCATCCGATCCGAAATGGGGTCACCCTATCCCATTGCCTTTCGGGCCGCCTATCGAGGAAGTGAGTTCGAGTTCAAGGCTAAGACTTGTACTCGCCCTATCCAATTCAAATAAAGGGTTCCGGTAGAGGGGATCTCCCGCCGATAGGGAAGGGAGAGGAAGAGCGTCTTCAAAGCGTAAGCATTGTGGTCCTACTAGATTGAGAATGATTCTTATCTTCAAAAGTAAATCAGTGCGCCATTAACTCATTAGATGGAAAGAAAACTCTTATCATATGTTCCGTGATGGGATGGAATAATACATTGTCGATAATGGAAAGAATTTCTAACTCTTCTAAGCGGAGTTATGTCAAAAGGACAAAGGAGGATGAAGGAGCAGGGGAAGCTAGCTTAGCTTCCGGGGAACCGGAACTAGACCGAATCGTACACAGTTCTTCTTATCACGCCAGCTCTAATCTAAGGAAGACTCCTATTCTATTGGTAAGCCTTCAGGCCCAAATCACTAGTATGTCTCTGTCGCTTCGCTTCGTTCAGCCTTATCAGCTTTTCTTTTGGAGAACTGCCAGCTCAGCTGGAAATCTGAATTCCGACCCTTCTAAGGCCTCTATTTTCGGCTGGGGAGAACTGAACTCCTGATTACTTACTGAATATATGTTTCCGCCCTATTCTCTTTAGGGCCGTCTCCTTCAGATAGCCCCGAGGGCATCCCATGCTATCTATATAATATGATCAGGCTCAGAAAGTCTCAAGACTGCGCGAAAGCCCCCATAAAGGCTAACTCGCATACGCTTTCTTGCTTCCCCTATGTGTGAAACCTTGCCGCGGGATAGGTCAAACAAAAGTTATGCTTTCTGCCTCCGCTCGCAGGCCCCATCTCTATTTCTGGGTAAAGAGGCTTTCCTTGGCGTCTCTAGATAGTTCACCAGGATATCCTGCCTCGGTCGGGCAAGCAACCGTCTACTACAGTCTAAGTGCTCCTTTCTAAAGCCTCATCTGGCTTGGATGGAGTGAAATACCCCCCTAGTAACTGAATAGTTTGAGTCAATCTCAATCCCCTGCTTGTCCGATCAGCTGTATCAGCTTTTCTAACTGGTGCGGAACGTGATGCGCGAACGATTCTATTCTAGCGCCCTCTGCTCGCAAATTAGGGACAGCAGGCTCGGCTTATACAAAATCTTAATTCCCGTCTGTTAGAAGGCCTCTTGTCAGAGTAAGCAGCTTTAGGCCCTACCTAATTGGCACTCAAGGGAAGCAAGGGCAAAGGTCGGTGGCAACATCGGAATGGAATGCCTTACTTATATTATATAAGGGATAAGGAAGGTACCCCCCCACTATAGAAGACTGGCTGCTAGCCTACAGAACATTGAAAGAAACGTAATGGACTGCTAAGGGGATGAACTGGTTCCGGAAGGAATAGGGGCTCGAAGAAAGGAAGGGAAAGCTATAGCACCAGTCCAATCCTTGTGGAGAAGACAGCTTTTAACAAAAGTTAGACGGTAGGACCTCTCTGACTTTTTGGTAAAAAAAAGGCATCCTTTTCTGGTCAAGGTATCCACGGGCCCTCTTCCCTTTCATCTAAGCTAATTTGAATCAGAAGCTGTGGGGGAGAGAGGAGAGGAGGCCTTAGCCTTGTACTATAATTAAGGTGTGGTGTGGGAAAGAGGAAGAGTCCGGTAAACCCTGGTATCCGTTAGTTAATAGTAGGAGGAGTCACCGCTGATCCTGAGTCTACTCTTCTTAAGAGTTTTCAAATGACATTCACCTAGGGAAAATGGCTGAATGCCAAAAAGACCGGGAAAGCGTAACTTTCAATTCTTCGGCAAGTCTTCCGCTAGTGAAAAGGCCGTTGATGCCAAAAAGAGGGGGTTTTATTCACCTTCTCAATTGGCTGCTCTGCTACCTCGATCTCGATGCCCCTATTCTATTCTGATACCGCAGCGGGCCTATCCCCGGGACAGGTTTGGGAGAAGAATCGTTGCTTAGTCGAGTGAAGGAAGCGGGGCAAGTAGGCTAAGTCCCAAAGCAAAAGAGAATTAGACAGGTTCAAGGTTGTTTACTTCCTTCAGAAAAGTATGACTAGGAATTTGAGACTTCGCCCTACCTTATTTAGATTTTGTTTGGCTACTAACTCAACTACTAGCCTTAAAATGGCAATTAGTCCAGGTCCGGATCGCCCCTTACAGCTTCCTTCTTTGCCTACTCTTGCTTTCTTGCTGCCCCTATCCCGGTATCGTCCCTATAGCTTTGCTATCGCTGCTAAGCTAAATTCCCTCCTTGTCAGTCTTGCTCGGACTATGATCTCATTTCCTCTCCCGTCCTATGGTCCTGCCCTATCAGGGAAGGGAATTCCTTTTTTCTCGTTCTAGTCTTTTCCCTGAACTCAGTCACTTGAGATTAGTCTGGAGATTCAGTCAATCAGTCTTTCCTCGCCTCAACGGTCAGTTGGGGAGTCAGTCTCAGTTGAATGGAAGAGGATCAGTTACCTTGCTTTGATTAGTTTCCTTCCTTTGAATGATCAGGCTTAGATTCATCTTTTTCCTCTTCTTTCGTTTCAAACCGACCTGACTTTCTTGCCATCCCAACCTGTGAAAAAATGGGATTGAAATCAGATTCCTCCTATTGTCTTACGATCCCGACCTGCTTAATAGAAGCAAAGAAATAACAATAACCAAAGGTGGTGAAGGGGTATAGGGTGAATAGCTTTCTTTCGAATAGGAGCTGCGTTGGAATAAGAAATGGGAATAGCACAAGTAGAGGCAGGTATTTATCCGTGATAATCTAATTTATATTCACATAATGGGTTGCCTTTATCGAGCGATGTTTTTAACTAAAAGAAAGTAGCTATCAGCTAAATGCTAACTCCTACCCGGCCCGGGACTCTACTGACATGGAGAATGGGATTAGATACCTCGGTAGTCCACGCCGTAAAGCAAGATTGGAAAGCCTGGGATCTCGTTGCACTTTGATCCGGGGTCTCGAACCCGTATCTCCAGCAGCAACCGTTGGGATAAGTAATCAAAGGATGGTGTTTCAGGAACGTGTTTCAGCCTATGGTGAGGAAGAGAACGAAGTTTTCTGGTACTGAAAAGAAGAAGCATACCTTAAAGTGGATCGCAGAGAAGCACCTAGCTGAGGAGGACGAGACTCGAATTGGTTCTTTGCGAGGTCTCTTTTTTAGGAAGAATGCGAGCTAGTGGGGGTGAATCACTTGTGGTGCGCGCATCAACATAGCTCTTCCTCTTCCTTCTCAATGGGATGACTCAAAATGGAAGATGACGTCTCCTAGTCAATAGGAGAGTTCTTGAGCCTGGTAGTTTAAGAGAGGAAACGGATCCAACTTATCCGATCGGACCCATTCTTCCCTGTACTACTACTGATATTTCATAACTGGGATCCCGAAATGTTTTATCCTCCTTATCCTCGATTCTAAAAGTCGAGAGGGAAACTCTTTCCACTTGCCTTAACTGCTTACTAGATTAGATAGGCTAGCTAAGGCGTACGAAGTAAGTTCTATCTTTTCTATCGACTAGTAAGTCAGTGTGAAGTTTACCAAGGCAAGGTAAGTACTCTGTGTTCAATTAGCCTTCTACTAGCGCTTGCTTTCTTACCTTAGCTCAGTCAAGCTTCCCCTTCATCTTCCTCTCCCTATCCATAAGCCAGCCATTCAAGACCATCGGGAGCACTGGAGAAAGCACTTCCAGGAGGCAGTCCCTTGACCTTTACCATACATAATACATGGATCAATCATTTGCCGTACAACGCTTGCCCCCTAGCTTGACGCTAAACTACAAGATAGCCCTCCATACCTCTTGAAAGGAGAAGAAGGAGAGGTAGATGAGAATTTGATAATAGCAGGCGCAGGGGAGAGTCCGAGTATCTACTACAGGGCCAAAATGAGATAACAGGGCTCTCCCCGATGATAGCTCTCCGATAACGTGGTTAAAAGCCTCCCAAACAACTTGCGGATCTTAATTTGTGCTATATTTCCCGGGTGGAATACACTCCGCCAACACCCCCAACATCACACGGTCTCTCTCGAGAAAAAGCATTTAACACTTTACCGGATTATGAACTTCTTATCACATTCCTTTTTTTTTGAGTGAGCTAGTAGAAGGCCAAAAGCCTTTTTTGCATAAACATGAGTGAGTTGGTCCTTCAACCGATGCTTCGTCTTCTATTGATTCTAAAGCTGGCAATAGCCTATGATGGTTATAAGCGGTAGCGTATAACACAACAACGGGTTTATGCGTCTTATGCACCTGTGTCGGATGCTTCTCCAGAAAATGCGTATCTATACATCTCGGGCCCTCCACTGGGTCGATCTCACGTTTAGCGAGCCTGGTGGTCTTCATCATAAACCTGTTATAACGTTTATCTCGCCTTGCCTACTTTCTTTGGGGTCGAACTTCTTACGTTCTTTCTTCACCGTGGCAGGATTGACTGGTGGCTGCGTCCCTAACTCGGTTGGTTGCTGGGCTGTTCGTAGTTTTTGTAAGACTGTGTGGCTGTGGGACGGCTGCGTCTCTATCTCTTAGTGAGCTAGCCGCGGGTTTTGGGTGCTGCCCAGCAATGATGAGCTGGACCTCTTTTCCTTCCTGGCTAAATCTGACGTCCCCTTCGGGATGCCTTTTCCGCATAGTTTTCTCGTCAAACTGCTCTTTCAACAAAGATTGCAAAGCGACAAACATCCACAATCTTGCCAGACTTGATCCCGTCTTCGACCCGTTCTCCTACAAGGATTAGATCCGCAAAGTAGGGTGCGGTGTGACCAATGAGGTGGGCATAGTAGGGATCCTCCAATGTGTTAAGAAAGATAGCCCTTTTCTGCGATCGAAGGCTTAACCTGCGCAGCTCTCTCCCTCCATCGGTGAGTGTACTCACGGAATGATTCACTGGGTTTATTATACATCCTGTGCAAGAAACAACAACCCGATCTGGGGCCATCTCTGTGTTAAACTTGTACTGAGCCAAGAAGGTATCGGCCAAGTCACTCCAAGTCTTGATCTTAGAATGATCTAGTTGCACAAACCATCTCATAGATAGAGAGGTAGAAATTTCTCGAACGAACCGCACTCCTTCGTATACGAATTCCATTTTTCGGGAGGAGTGAGATTGTGTTGGATGGAGCTCGAAATCTAAAGAGCTTGGTTTCGCTTGGGGGACCCCTCCCTTCCTTATTGTAGGGCCTATCACCTATCGGTAGAACGATAGCTCGATAGTAAGCAGCATTGGTCCTAGATTTATAAATTTATAATCAAAGGAGAATAGGATTCAGGTTACATAGGATCAAATGGATTCCGTGCCATAACTCATTAGATGGGAAATCCCGGCTGGCTAAACCAGGTTCAAGGGAATACCTAGAAGAGAATTCTGTGATTAACTGAACGGTTAGAATGTGTTCCGTGGGAGATATAGTAACTTGTCTCACTTATTGGTTATAGGGCGGGATACCCCTTTCTAGGGCCTCCGCGAGCAAACAATTGAATGAAAATAGCATAGACGTAGACATAGGTTGAATTTGCTTGAGTGCTTTTCCCTTCTCCTTCTCTTCCGGGCTTTATCATCGGTCGAGGACTCCGTATCTTTCCTATCGATCGGGAACGTAGTATCTTTTCTATCAGTTGAGCTGCTGCTATTGGGACAGCTAAATCCTATCTAGCTCAGGATTTCCTGGGGTGGGCTTTCTCTCAGGCTCGGAGGTTGGCGCTCGAATTAGCTCGAATGGGCTCTCTAGGGTCTGCTGACGAAGTTTCCCTTGCCGAATCCGCAGAATCATAATCAGTAACCAGTCCTTCCTGTCTCAGTCCCATCCGGCTCAGTCCCATCTGTCCTTACTTCATCAGTCGGTACAGAGAGGGGAGCCTTCCCCGGGAGCAGATACCTGCTCTTAAAAATCTTATAAGTAAGAACGCTTCCTCCCTGTACTATTCGATGAACACCCAATATCTCTCTTTGATTATCAACCCAAGACAGTTCCGTTCTTGATCTTACACTGATCCGAGGTGACCGGCTCCACGGCCCCGCGAGGCCTTGGTGTGGAGCGCATTGGGCCCGCCAGCTTCTCAATCATAGAATGTCTACCAGATGAGATGATGTTGAGATTAGATAGTAGAAAATTTTATTTCTTTCTATACGCAACACAATTCAATTGCTTGCTTAAGACCAATCATCAATTAGTGAAGTTCCCTTAACATTAATATGAGTACTCCCATATTAAGAGTAGGCAAAAAAGCTGGTAGCCCGAGGGTGCCTGAACTACCTTAAGTCCCGAAGTAACTTCTCCTCTCTCGCTTTGCTCGAGCATTTTCGCTCCTACGCTACTGCTTTCTAAAGCCAAAGCCCCTTGTCGTCTGTTGCTTCTTTCTAGGGGGGCTGGGCTTTCGCCCTTAGTTGTCGATAGAGGGAAATTCGATAGATCTTCTCCTTTCGAACCGAACTGTTAGTAGTGGCGAGATCTGATAATCCGCAATCAAACTCCGACGCCTCTTGTAAGAAAACGTACCCTGGCATTGAGTGTTAGGAGCAGAACCTTGACTTGACTCGTTCACTCCAAAGAAAGCTTAATCCTCTCGCTATTGCTCGGACTATGATCTAATAACCAGGGCAAAAGAAAAGCTCCCAATCTAGATCTAGAAAGAGCCGGTGTTAGATAGATACGAGTATCGAATTGAACCCACTTAGTTAAAAGCTAACTCCTCTAAAGTTTGATTTTCTTGCTAGCCTGAGACTAAATAAAAAAAGGGGTCCCCAACCAAAGATGGAATATGGAACATAAGATTATCCATCCCTTCTTCTTCGACTGCGGATTATGCCCCGGACGGAGTGAAGTGACTCATCCCCAAATGGGACCATAGAACAAATAGGGGAAGAGGACAAAGAAGTCCAGATCCGTACAAAATTAGTATGTTAAAAACCCGTCCTGCCTGAGTAAAGTGACCCAGCGGACAGCAGATGTTTAATTCTTCTTTTTGACCAGAAAATTAACTCCTCCCCCTTTCCTATTGTCTATTCCTACTCCTGGCTCACTGTCGGTGGGCATTAACTAGACTTGTTCTCATAGCTATCTATTGGTGCTCTCGGCATAGGAAGTCTCGCCGGTTGATCCAGCACCTTGCTAAGTATCCATTTCAGTTCCGGCCTCCAGCCTCCTTGTGTAGTTCCAGCTGATCCAGTCGATTTAGAAGTTTAAAGCCCCTTACTAGATAGGGCGATATCCACCAAGCCAGCAGCATACCTTTCAGAACCAAAGTGACCCCTACTAGATGCGGCAAATCAACCAACGTCAGGGATGGTAGCTAAAGATCGGAATAGAGATCCAGTGTGAGCTAACCGAATTTACCCTGCTGCTAAGGCAGTCGCAGGTTGAAGTGTTGAAAAGAAAGTGATAGCCCGGATCTCCCCCACGTCCGTCTTTCAATCACCGTGAAGGAAATAAGCCACTGAAGAGCCCCTTTGGTTTTTGGGAACCATGGGACGATGAAAACGATAGGACCGATGCTCTTGCTGAATTGACTTGCCTTCTTGACTCATTTGCTGGGTTTCCGTATCCATCTTGCTTGCAGCCTTAGAGAGCCATTCATTCATTGGTTGAAAGTACTCCCCGAGTATCACGCTAAGATATTCCTTTTCTTGTTCTCGACAGAACCCCTTTTACCCGTTTGCGAAGGAAGCCCAAGAGAGCGGTAAGGGGCGCAGCCTTCTACTACCATGGACGAGGATACGCTAAGGCCACTTTGGCTGAGTCAATCGAAGCTAAAGCAACGTCCAGTTGGCCGAGCTGATGAACTTGACCCAATAGATCTATTAGAAGCAACAGAGTAATAGGTGGAAGCAGATCTAGTGCTAGTAGGTCGAGGAATTCAAATAAATGTTCAGATTCATATCTAATTTCAAAGTAATGTAGGTGCGATCGAGCGGAAAAAGCCCAAGAGCTCCCCGCGTGGGGACCACCTACACAGGCATACAGCTGCGCACCAGACGGGTTAACTAAGAGCGCGCGTACACAAACAACATAACAAAGCTTAATCTCCGTCTCAATAGACGGGCAGTTCCATATCGAAATCGATAGCCGGGGAAGGGTACGAGAAGTGCTCATATAGAAATGCCCAGCAGCATCACGCCACCCATAGTCGAGGAAAAAGTGACGGATAGCTCGGCTCGATGCCAAGTTGAACTCTCGTCTCTGGTAAGATGCATGGCTTTGAAAGCACTCAATCTAGGCCATGATAAAGCAGGCGAAATCTACCAACCACGTAGACCCGGTAGGGCGGTAGGATTGGGGCGAAGAAATCCCATGTCCTTGTAAAACCCCTAGTGAACCGATAGGTGGGAGCAGAGCAACCTTGGATCGGTAAGCTCTAGATAATGATAAACGAGAGTAGTCAGGAGTGCGGAGCTTCGGGCTCAGGGAGCACCTGGTGCTTGTTTATGAAAGATTAACCGGGCAAGCAAGTTCTTTCATACCTTGAGTGTAGTGTGTGCCACCCGTCTGCCGATGGATAAGCAAACCTACCAGCAAGCAGTGGTGGCATCCCTTATTTTATGCTGCCGAGAATTTTTTTTCGTCGCTTAGGTGAGAGTTTTTGTCCCAACA
>JAYWLI010000088.1:0-45112 GCA_037074505.1 Albizia julibrissin
GCGGCGGGGGGAGGAGGCGGATGGAAGTCCAGCAGCCGAGGCTGGTCCAGCGGCGGCCGCAGCGGTGGCTGGAAGTCTTCAGGAGGCTGGTCCAGAGGCGGCAGCAGCGGTGGCTGGAAGTCCGGAGGCGGGGGTGACATCCTGAGCAGGGCTCCTCTCCTCTGGCAGCGGCTGGTCCAGCGGCGGCAGCAGCGGCTGGAAGTCCAGCGGAGGCTGGTCCAGCGGCTCCAGCAGCAGTGGCTGGAAGTCTGGAGATGGTCTGGCGGCGGAGGTGGCGGCTGGCCTTGGGGCTGACCCAGTGCACTCGCGGCGCGCGGCCTCTAGTGCCCCGCGTCGCCCGCCCCGACCCGACCCGAATCCATTACCAGCAGTGGAGCGGGATATGCCCGCTCACCAGCTTTACTACCCGTCGGGCTGATGCGGGCGGCATAAGGCCAGGGTAGGCCAGCACGCACGGCACGGCTGCGTGCAAGGATCGAGGTTGCCTACCCTCCGGGTGCTCCGAGGAGGCAGCATCCTCTCCATAGACAGTTGCCATAATTTCCAAGTGACGTAGAGGCGCGCTCCTGTGTTACCTGGACGCCGCAGAGCCACCGAAAGTGCCCGCCGCGTCCCTTGAACCTATTCTGTGCTCGTGACTGGAAATAAAGACCGAGTTGTTGTTCTGGGAATAAACGCGCTGCCGCCTCCTCATTGCTGCATGCCCCGTCCTCGGCCAGTCGGCCATGCGTCCATTTGAATACAAGATGCGCCCGGGCCGGGCCGATGATCCCACTCTGCGGGCCCTGCTGCCTTTGTTTCGGGAATAAACCCAAGGACTGCGCTCCTCATGAGCTGCTCCTGGTTGGCTGCTCGCACCGCGCTGCGCACACCGCGAGGCGTGAGAGTCTCTGTGGCGAGCGGCACGGCACTGCAAGGCCCGGCAAGGCCCTCTAGCCAGTGGGGGCGCTGGGCGCTCCCAGATCCCACCCCCACCTCTGTACGCAGCGCGGCCCCTCCCGCACACACACCCTTCGAGGACGACGCTCCCGGGTCGTGATAGCCAGGTCATTGACCGCCAGAAAACCAGTTCCATGATCATGATAGACTGCTTGAAGTGTTTAGATCATTTCGTTGCATAGAGCTAACCAGCATGGTGAGCTATAATCAAGTCGTTCTCAAATTTATTATTTTCTTAAATGTTAAATATTCCTGAGTTTAACCAATTTAATAAAGTGCCATTTCGAATTATTTTTTTTTTCTGGAGAATGCCGTATCCAATTAAAACAGTAATTTTTGGTCATTTCTTATCTTTTTTTAAAAAAAAAAAAAAATATCATGTTGGACAAAATTATGTTATTAAGGTCATATATGCAGCATGAAAATTAAAAGAGATCAAAAAATATAGGCTAGTCTCCATTTACTTGCCTTAAGTAGCTAGTCTTGCATTGGGAATCTATAACAATTATGCACTTCAACGCATGATCTGAAAGAAGGTAAATAAAAAATCCCTAACCCTTCAGATGATTTCACGCAGTCATGCGAGGAGGCGCGGTGGGTGTCGAAACCCATGGCTCTGGACACGGACGGCGCGGCAGCACGGGCGCCCTCGACGCAACGCCGTGTGCCTGCAACAAGGACACATCAGTTTTCAGCCTGCGCAAGGAAGGCCGTATTCTCTATCCTTTAACGCAGTAGATGTGTCTTTCTTCCGGGGGCGGATGTAGATGAGCCCTTGTTGCACACACACGACAGGCGTCCCTCCGGGCGCGCTCGCGCTCGTGGCCACGGTGTCGCAACGCGGTCCGCCGTGCGCCCCGCGCCGTCGCGTCCGTGACGACGACGACGACGACGACACTAAATCGGAACGAGCCGGAGCGGCTACGCGACGTGACGCGGCGGTCACGTGGTAGTAGGCAGCCCAGGCGGACTGGCGTGGCCTGGCGTGGCCGGGAATCGAACCCTCGCGCTCGCGGTTTCGCAGTGTGCACGCGGTGCGGGCCGCGCGATGCATCGGAAGGAAGTACCGGGACGCCTGGGCCGGAACGACCGGAACGACGGCGTGGCCAAGACAAAAGGATGCGGCCGGCGGCCGGTTCGGGGCTCCCACAAGCTCCCACACTCGGCCCAAATGAGGCTCACCCGGACCGAGGGACGCGCCAAGGGCGGCAGCCCGGCACCTGCAGCACCAGCACCTCAAGGACTACGACGACAGGGACGACGACGGCACGGTTTCCGACAGGGATTCGCGCCCGGGCGACTGGAACTGAACTGACGTTAGTCGGCCCGCGAATTACCGGTGTGCTTATGTCGCGTCTGGTAAGTGCAGGGTGTTGTGTGTTGCTGTGCGGTGTGTGCTGTTGGTGGTCGCACTGCCTCGGACCCCCACGGCAGGGCCAGACCTAGGCCAGGCCTCCAGGTGGCTCCAGGCCCGCTGACTCGGCCGGCATGTGGCGACTGGCGGCCACTGGCGGACCTGGCCTCCGGCCGCACGCACTGACGTCGACGCCGTCCTCCCCGTCCGTCTGGTCTGGACGCGGTCGCCCCTTCGGACAGCAACTCTGGAGCTCTGGAGATGGAGCGAGGAGGGGGGGGGGGGTGTGAACTGCTCCTCTACCAGCACGCCGACGGCGCGGCTGTCGTGGAGGTCACGCGTGATGATCGAGCAACGCGCAGTCCAGCCCCGGCCGGAACTGGAGCCGCTACACCGCGCGCAAGATTGTTGCAGTGCCGCTTCTGCAATGCTGCCGCACCTCAATGAGCGGCGGAGCGGACGGCCCCAATGAACGGGAGCGCGCGCCAAGACGACTGTGCGCGTCGTGGAAATGCCAACTCTAACCCCTCCCCACCTGTCCGAGCAACACAGACTCAACGGGGCAAGAGAGGCGTATCTCATATGCCTTGCGGTGAGAGATAGGTCTCTATAGCTGTAATTTCGCACACATATGCTTTTCTCGCTCGGACACGTCGCTTTGCACGGTTGGTTGGTTGATTGGGTGGGTGGCACGATGCGCGGGGTGCCGTGAGCGAGCCCCCCGAGCCCGCGCCCCACCCCCACGCGGCTACGCCGGGCCACGCCGGCCCCCCGCGGAGACGGCTGCAAGGGGAACCGGTCCGCGAGCAAGAGAGGCGCCGGCGTCAAATCCACGACGCGACGCTGCGCCCCACTAGTCGCACGGTGGCCCCTTGGCATTCAGCGAGGATGCACTTGGCAGTTGGACAGGGTGGGGCGGGGCGGTCAGCTTACAGTTTGTGGTCTGTAAGTTAGTGACGATCGTATGGTCGCTCGTTCGTTCGCGCGTCGTTTGTAACATAAAATCTTAGCAGCGGTGAGTCGGAAGAACTAAAATATTGGCGTTCACGCAGGAAGTCGGACTCGAACCCGAGCTCTGAGAAAAATGATTCGTGGCGACGGTACTGAACCGACTGCGCCACGCATTTGCTGAGGTTCCTTAGATGTTCAAAGGGCACTCAAATAAGTTCTCCGAGAAACTATACCTATCGACTCAAGCACCGCACCAAATACCCATCCGTGGCCATCCGCGCGAGCTAAGGGAAACATGTTTGTTAACACACCTAATCCGTCACAAGGCGTGATAGGGAGTTACTAATCGACCTAATGACCTAGATTTTAGCGTGAACGAATGTCCAAAATGTTGCTCGATCCCGCCGTAGCCGGTAGCTGGGTCATTGTGGAGGGCGAAAACCCGCCATAGAGTAGGCTGCCAGTTAGCAAGCCTTTCGGAGTCCAAAAATTGTCAAAAAATAATTCACACCAAAATTAGATCTGTTGTTTTCTTGCAGTTTCAAAAGTACTAATATATTTTTTTTTTTTAAAAAAAAAAAGGAAAAAAAAATTAGAAATTTTTTTTAAGTGCCCCTCTGAGTATAAGATTTTTTGAAGTCCCGAGGTAGGAGTCTCACTGTAGCATTGCTCTCCCCTAACTGGTTCATGTGGATAATGAACGGCCCCTAAGTCAATAAATTTCTACAATCTAGGTAGAGCTGAAGCCGGGCTATACTATCAGTCTCAAAAAAAATTTCTGGCCTTGGGACTGATAGTCCATATGCCTGGTGGTCCTTGTGAGGTGACAGCAGGTTGTTTTAAGTTTATTTATTTCCAGCTCAATATTGCTAGGAGGCGCCCATCAAACTTCTTTTAAAATGAACCTTGCACATGTATTTGGTGGCCTCTGGCGTGCAGTACAGGGAAGGACTAAAACGCGCCCCCTCCTAAAACGCCCCCAGGGTATATTAACTTTATAACATAAATTTTCAAACTTTAAAAAATCGAAATTTATATTTTTATAATTCTTAAAATGTTTTTGCTTATTTTTATCAAAAGTTTCAAAATGGGGTTCAATCTATCACATGCGATGAAGAGACCCCCATTGCTCCCAAACTTGGGTTGTAACCTGGTTTAAGGTAGTTCATTTCCAAGGAGAAGTGCCTCAGACTACCAAAAGGGGTGATGAATATAGAACTGTAAAGACATTCAATTTTCTCTCAGTTGAGAAGTCACGTTAAGTCAAAGATTGACAAGAAGTAGTGATGAGGCTCTAAAGCAGGCACCATCATTCCGTTGATTGAGCTGGGATCTAACAGAACTATACAACCATTTATTTCAAAAGAACCGACATGGTTCCATGGACAAACTCCTTATTTCTAAGGAGTTAGTATTGCCTGAGTCGACCTCGACCCGGGGTAGCAGACACAGAGTGTTCTGCTTTGTAGTTTTTGAAAGTATAAAAAGAGGGAGCCCTACCCCTCCCGGCTTCAGCCAGGAGCCCGCCCGTTTAACTTCGGTGTTCGGATGGGAACCGGTGCATTCGGGCGACACACACTCCGCAGACACGGAGACCCTTCCGAAGAAGGACACTTTGCGAGACGACCACATCGGTCGCTCTACGAACTGCGTGCCTGTGACAGCTCACTAGGCCCCCCTCAACCACCAAAGTGGGAGTATGAGGGTGGGTAGGGCAATGGCCAACCAGTCTAAGTCAGTTCATCTCAGGGTTTCCGTACTCCGGCCAGATTCCTAGGAGCCATTACAGCTTTTTGCGAGGAGTCCGAAGACTTTTAAAACGTTCTATAAATAGAACTGTGAACCTCTAACCGAGTCACTGTGGAGATCAACCCATCGAACACCATCCATGCACGGGTAGCACCCTTCAAATTCCTGACCTCGACCAGAAGGCAAATGTGAACGGCCGGCAAGCTTTGGTGTCGCCATGTGGCAGACCGTAGCGCGTCACGGCAGTTAAGAACTGCAAGCACACCGCGGGCCTCAGGGCGGCTGAGATATGAAACAGCCGCACAGGCAGGGTAGAGGAGTAGCAGTTCTGTGTAAGAGATTGTAGATCTTCGACCCTCTGGAGACCAGAGTGTAAAATATTGAAGTATAAAAGTAGCTCGGACGGCCGAGCTTCCGACGCGCCATCTGTTGGCAGCAGCGCCAGCTAGGCCATTGCTGCCGCCGCACGCACGGGGGTCAGAGTGAGTGAGTGGCCATGATTCCAAGGAAAAATATATGGACACGGAGTGTCTCCAGGCATTCCTCATGACCCCGTTGGACATCCCTGTGAATTTGGTTGAAATCCGAGACACTCGACTTTTCTCAAAAATGGCACAGGGTACCCCTTGGAAAATTTCCGAAAATCCGAGGGTGTCCAAGTTGGACAAGTGGCCCATGGATGGATGCCTTAGGACCTAAGGAACATAATCGCGATCATTTGGACCGCATTTGGTCGCACAGGAGCAAAGAAAATCGAGTTTGAAGCTCATTGCCCTAAAGCTAGCCCGAGCCGGTTTGGACTACATGGTCTGCATCTTTACCCCCAACTACCCTCCTCGCGGATAAAATATTTGGAACGCGGAGTGTTCCCAGGTGTTCCTCATGACCCCCTTGGCTATCCCTGTGAATTTGGTTGAAATCCGAGACACTCCACTTTTCTCAAAAATGGCAAAGGGAAAATTTCCGAAAATCCGAGGGTGTCCAAATTGGAGAAATGGCACATGGATGGATGCCTTAGGGCCTAAGGAACATATCGCGACTATTTGAACCACATTTGGTCGCACAGGAGCAGAGAAAATCGAGTTCAAAGTTCAAGTTACGTTCTCAAACGCCTGCGCGGGGCGGGGTGAACCCGACGGAGGGCAGCCCCCCCCCCCCCTACCCCGCTTCCGCCGCTCCCAAGCGCGAACGCACAGACTTACGGACCACAGCCCCCACCTAGTTCACTCCACCGCCGCCGATGGCGCTACCGTCGTTCCGCCGCGAGTTCTGCACGTGGATCACCTGCCTACGCGTTTTACAGAGTACTGCGGCCTACCTACTACCGCACCGCCTTCACTCGCCTTGAGTTGTCGGCCACCTCTCGCACGGAGCGCTACGTGTGTCAATGCAATGAATAATTTTTTTGAGGCAGATGAGACAACCCGTTCAGTATGTAGCGGGGGGTATCGTCTGCTGGAAAATAGTCAACAACCTGCTCTGTGCTCCCCTTCGGAATCATCTGGATTTACTCGTACTTTAAAGTCCCACTCAGATTTCTCCCTCATTTCTGCCGGATCACCTCGAGTTCGCGCTGTCGTGTCCGTCGGATCCCCCAAGTTGACCTCTCGGTCTGGGTCTATTGGATGTGCAATTGACTTTCTGGTCTTTCTTTCGTGGTACTTTTTCAGGTGCTCTTGCAGGTATGAAGATTGTAAGATAATCTTGTAGTTGAATTTCCGAGAAGTTGCATAGTTGGCCTACTTTAATCGATTATTCGACTTAGTGGGCAAACGCATAATCGACTTTAATCGTTTAATTGTTGACTATATCTTTGACTTCAAATGGTTTACCTATTGAAAGATAATTGAATGTCCACATGGATCTATGAGCACGATTTGGATAGTCTCATGCAATATTCATTGAATATCAATAAATTTATACTAAGCAGGTCATAAGCCAGGTTGATCTTTTCAAATGTTGTTTTATTGTTCTGTTCCATTCTCTATCTTAAAAAAGGAGGTGTGTTGGTGGATTTGACCTTATCATGGCAACATCATTGAGTAGTAGTGGCTCAAAAATTATTTGGTATTCTTGTGTATCTTTGTACTATAACAATGGTAAATGTCTTAATGAATTTGAAGTGATCTCATGAAGTAATAACTGCATTTGTTTTTCTTCCCCATTGATAACTTCAGCAAATATGGCAAGCAAGATGCAGGATGATTTTGCAAAATAAATTGCACAACCCAGCAAAATAATAAACCTGATAAGATCACCAGTACACATGCAAGAGGAAATTGAGACAATTGCACCTTCGCATGGGGGCATCCTAACTCTCCAAAAAGATATGGGCAATAGAACTAAAGTTAGTGCTGTTAGCATTATCTAGAAAACGACCAATTCAACTCTCTGAAAGATACAAGTAATTGAAACGAAATAACTGCTATTCGCCATAAGGCACCAAGGTCAAATCCAACTCTCCGAAAAGATGGTGGCAAAAAAATTACACAGCAAAATAAGTAAGTGTGAGTGGCCATAATTCTGAATTGAATTGGTCTTAAGTAAGGACTTTCCAGCACTTATCGACGTTTGCGAACGTAACTTGAACTTTGAACTCGATTTTCTCTGCTCCTGTGCGACCAAATGTGGTTCAAATAGTCGCGATATGTTCCTTAGGCCCTAAGGCATCCATCCATGAGCCATTTCTCCAATTTGGACACCCTCGGATTTTCGGAAATTTTCCCTTTGCCATTTTTGAGAAAAGTGGAGTGTCTCGGATTTCAACCAAATTCACAGGGATAGCCAAGGGGGTCATGAGGAACACCTGGGAACACTCCGCGTCCAAATATTTTATCCGCGAGGAGGGTAGTTGGGGGTAAAGATGCAGACCATGTAGTCCAAACCGGCTCGGGCTAGCTTTAGGGCAATGAGCTTCAACTCGATTTTCTTTGCTCCTGTGCGACCAAATGCGGTCCAAATGATCGCGATTATGTTCCTTAGGTCCTAAGGCATCCATCCATGGGCCACTTGTCCAACTTGGACACCCTCGGATTTTCGGAAATTTTCCAAGGGGTACCCTGTGCCATTTTTGAGAAAAGTCGAGTGTCTCGGATTTCAACCAAATTCACAGGGATGTCCAACGGGGTCATGAGGAATGCCTGGAGACACTCCGTGTCCATATATTTTTCCTTGGAATCATGGCCACTCACTCACTCTGACCCCCGTGCGTGCGGCGGCAGCAATGGCCTAGCTGGCGCTGCTGCCAACAGATGGCGCGTCGGAAGCTCGGCCGTCCGAGCTACTTTTATACTTCAATATTTTACACTCTGGTCTCCAGAGGGTCGAAGATCTACAATCTCTTACACAGAACTGCTACTCCTCTACCCTGCCTGTGCGGCTGTTTCATATCTCAGCCGCCCTGAGGCCCGCGGTGTGCTTGCAGTTCTTAACTGCCGTGACGCGCTACGGTCTGCCACATGGCGACACAAAGCTTGCCGGCCGTTCACATTTGCCTTCTGGTCGAGGTCAGGAATTTGAAGGGTGCTACCCGTGCATGGATGGTGTTCGATGGGTTGATCTCCACAGTGACTCGGTTAGAGTTCACAGTTCTATTTATAGAACGTTTTAAAAGTCTTCGGACTCCTCGCAAAAGCTGTAATGGCTCCTAGGAATCTGGCCGGAGTACGGAAACCCTGAGATGAACTGACTTAGACTGGTTGGCCATTGCCCTACCCACCCTCATACTCCCACTTTGGTGGTTGAGGGGGGCCTAGTGAGCTGTCACAGGCACGCAGTTTCGTAGAGCGACCGATGTGGTCGTCTCGCAAAGTGTCCTTCTTCGGAAGGGTCTCCGTGTCTGCGGAGTGTGTGTCGCCCGAATGCACCGGTTCCCATCCGAACACCGAAGTTAAACGGGCGGGCTCCTGGCTGAAGCCGGGGAGGGGTAGGGCTCCCTCTTTTTATACTTTCAAAAACTACAAAGCAGAACACTCTGTGTCTGCTACCCCGGGTCGAGGTCGACTCAGGCAATACTAACTCCTTAGAATAAGGAAGTTTGTCCATGAACCATGTCGGTTCTTTTGAAATAAATGGTTGTATAGTTCTGTTAGATCCCAGCTCAATCAACGGAATGATGGTGCCTGCTTTAGAGCCTCATCACTACTTCTTGTCAATCTTTGACTTAACGTGACTTCTCAACTGAGAGAAAATTGAATGTCTTTACAGTTCTATATTCATCACCCCTTTTGGTAGTCTGAGGCACTTCTCCTTGGAAATGAACTACCTTAAACCAGGTTACAACCCAAGTTTGGGAGCAATGGGGGTCTCTTCATCGCATGTGATAGATTGAACCCCATTTTGAAACTTTTGATAAAAATAAGCAAAAACATTTTAAGAATTATAAAAATATAAATTTCGATTTTTTAAAGTTTGAAAATTTATGTTATAAAGTTAATATACCCTGGGGGCGTTTTAGGAGGGGGCGCGTTTTAGTCCTTCCCTGTACTGCACGCCAGAGGCCACCAAATACATGTGCAAGGTTCATTTTAAAAGAAGTTGATGGGCGCCTCCTAGCAATATTGAGCTGGAAATAAATAAACTTAAAACAACCTGCTGTCACCTCACAAGGACCACCAGGCATATGGACTATCAGTCCCAAGGCCAGAAATTTTTTTGAGACTGATAGTATAGCCCGGCTTCAGCTCTACCTAGATTGTAGAAATTTATTGACTTAGGGGCCGTTCATTATCCACATGAACCAGTTAGGGGAGAGCAATGCTACAGTGAGACTCCTACCTCGGGACTTCAAAAAATCTTATACTCAGAGGGGCACTTAAAAAAATTTCTAATTTTTTTTTTCCTTTTTTTTTTTAAAAAAAAAAATATATTAGTACTTTTGAAACTGCAAGAAAACAACAGATCTAATTTTGGTGTGAAATTATTTTTGACAATTTTGGACTCCGAAAGGCTTGCTAACTGGCAGCCTACTCTATGGCGGGTTTCGCCCTCCACAATGACCCAGCTACCGGCTACGGCGGGATCGAGCAACATTTTGGACATTCGTTTCACGCTAAAATCTAGGTCATTAGGTCGATTAGTAACTCCCCCTATCACGCCTTGTGACGGATTAGGTGTGTTAACAAACATGTTTCCCTTAGCTCGCGCGGATGGCCACGGATGGGTATTTGGTGCGGTGCTTGAGTCGATAGGTATAGTTTCTCGGGGAACTTATTTGAGAGCCTTTGAACATCCTGGAACCCCCAGTAAACTGCTTAGCGCAATCGGTTCAGTACCGGCGCTAGAAACAATTTTCTGAGGCTAGGGTTCGAGTCCGACTTGCTGCGTGACTGTCAATATTTTAGTTCTTCCGACCCACCGCGGCCAGGATTTTTCGTTACAAACGACGCGCGAACGAACGAGCGACCATACGATCGTCACTAACTTTACAGACCATTGGCCATAACCCTGTCGCTAGCTGTGTCGTCCTTGCGACCGGGACTCGGCACAGACAGCCGACAGCTCATCGCTTGAGCCTAAGGAGAAATAAATTTTAAAAAAATTGTACACCATGAATTTTAGTGGCTTACAAAATTCAAGAGATTTCAAAAAATCAAAGAAATGAAAAAATCACTAATAACTCATAATACCTAAAATGTTTCACTTAATTATTTACTCTTTACAGTCATAATTTCGCACAGGCCTGACTATTAATTTTTGCACTTTTGTCGGGTTTATGAATGTATTAGCTCTTGCTTTCTTTTTTCACGGACGTGACCTTGTCGTCGTCAGATGACATTCTGGACATTATACCTGAGCTACCACTGGGCTTGAAAATACAGCAAAAGTCAAAGGAATTTCCCCAAGGAAGAAGGTGCTTTGTTGCGGTTGCCTACCCGAGGGTTTTGATATGGGCGAACAGCGCTGTATGCTGGACTTAATACGTGCCAGGCCTGTGCATATACGACTTTGTTGCCCAGACTCGCATCCCCAATCATCCTTCCCGGATGCAGATCACGCTCTCGCGTTCGCAGAGCGACGCGTCCCCATTGTTCACGGGCGGCCTCTCCAACTACACGCCCCTACCACCGCGCCCTCGTCAAGCCTAGTGTGCTCTGCTCTAGCGCAGCATTGCCGGGACTGTCGCAGCAAGTCTCCAGGATTATGACAGAATCACGTAACTACGACGCATTTCCTGATGTGTAGACTGGAAAAAGAGAAGGGCATAACGTTACGCCATAATGAACGCTCATGGCCCATTTCAGGTCGTAATTGCTGTTGGCTTACTGAAATCCCACTTGGCGTCACGCACGCCGAGTCCCGGAACATATACCGGTATGACTCTCCTTCGGGCTTCGCCGGGGATTGGGCTCCGCAAATCATCGCTTCGCCCGACCGCTGCACCAGTTGTGGTTGCCCGGCCTGCCCGGCCTGCCCGGCCAGCCAAGGTAAAGTTCAGGGCCTGGGATCCAGGCGCGGCGCGGCGCGGCGCGGCGCGAGGCGAGGCGGGGCGAGGCGAGGCGCATCTCTTGCCGGCCACCAGGCCACCGCGGCGTAGAGGTGGCGGCGCACCGGAAACAAGATATGGACTAGACCGCGATGCAGATGCATGGCGGTGGGCGAGGCGGGGCGGAGGAGTGCTTCTGATAGATCGGCTCACTACCACCACGTCCGCGGTAGCCACCTTCCCTGCCGTACAAATCTTACAGTTGTTATTCTTTTTACCCACGTATTTAGCAGCTAGCAATAAACTGCCAGCGCATTTTTGATTTTGACTCCGACAGTACAACGCGACCCTAAATCAATGAGAAAACGCGTTAACATACGCAGCACTTGTTTTGAAGGGGGTGCTGTTAGAATATCTGCATACAGGTACGTCAGTGTCGACACCTGAGCGCCCGCGGAGCGGAGGGTAGGCACTCCGCCGTGCAGGCCAGCGTCGTATTGCCTACCCTCCAGGCGCTCTGGCCGGACAGGCCTGCGCTGCACAGCGCTGCCCACTCCGACAGCCTTCGCGAAGTCTCTCCAAGCGTACTTCGGGGATCGGCGAATAGAACCGCACTTGCACGGCTAGAGGCGGGATCAGCAGTGCACTTCTTTGTCAAAAATGTTGAGTTTTATATTGTAATTTTTATTTTGTCATTTTGACAGCGCGATTTTTTTAACTTGGAGCTGACCCTCGCGCCGGCACGCACCACCCGTCACTTCTTGTCGTCATGACGACGTGTTTTTCTCCAGGCGTTGCCACGGCGACGACTCCAGCGTCGGCTCCAGCGCGAGTCGGATGGGCGCGGCCTGCCTCGCGACCGGGCCCTTGCAGCACCGAGTGGGGCGCACCGTGTCCGAGCAGGCCGAGGGCTGGGACCGGGAGGGGTCCTGCGCCCACGTAGCCCGCACAGCCCGCCAACGAGACCCCGGTCAGCACGGCCTTGCAAGGCCGAGCCCCCTCCCGGGACAGAGCAGAAGCAGAGCGGCGGCGGCGGCGCCCCCGCCGCGCCCAGGGCCCGCGTCGTCCCGTACCCCACCCCGCCCCGCCCCGCACGGCCACGTATAAAAGAGAGGAACTGCTCGGACGATGAGACACTCCTACACTCGTCGAGCTCGTCGACGCGCGTACCACCATGAGGGCCTTGGTGAGCTCCATTTTGAAATTCTAAGTTTTGTGTGATGCAAATTGTTTTATCAAAAATTTAAGTGTCAATTCGCGCGTGGAAGACTCTCACGATATTTGGTCGATTAATATTTAGTCACCTTATCAATGGATTAATTCCCCAGTATTCTGACAAAACTACGTAATTACGACGAATGTCCTCACATAGTTACATAGTATTATAAAAATTCTGAAAAATTTACATTTTTTAAAAAAATTCTGTTGTGGAAGCCCAGTGGTTTAACGGTGTGGCGCTTTTGTTGCAGACTGTAGCCTGCGTCGTGCTCTGTGGCGTGGCCGCCATCCACGCCTACGGCTGGGGCTCTGGCGGTGGTTGGAGCTCTGGGGGTGGCGGTGGCTGGAGCTCCGGAGGCGGCGGTGGCTGGAAGAGCTCCGGCGGCTGGCCGTCCGGCGGAGGCGGCTGGAAGTCCGGCTACAGCTCTGGTGGCTGGTCTTCTGGTGGCGGCTGGCCGTCCAAGTCCTCGGGCTGGTCCTCGCCGGTCATCGTCAAGTCCTCTGGATGGTCGTCGCCGTCCTACTCCTCCGGATGGTCCTCGCCGTCCTACTCCTCAGGCTGGTCCTCAGCGTCCGGCTGGAACAATCCCGGTGCAAACGGCTTCCGGTCGTCCGGCTGGTCCTCTCCGTCCTACAGCTCAGGCTGGTCATCCCCGTCCTACAGCTCCGGCTGGTCGTCGCCGTCCTACTCCTCCGGCTGGAAGTCATCGTCCGGCGGCTGGTCCTCGCCGTCCGACAGTTCCGGCTGGTCGTCGCCGTCCTACAGCTCCGGCTGGTCGTCGCCGTCCTACGCCTCCGCTGGTCGTCGTCCCCGTCCTACTCCTCCGGCTGGAAGTCCTCCGGCTCATCCGGCTGGTCCTCGCCGTCCTACTCCTCCGGGTGGAAGTCCTCGAGCTGGTGAAGGGATTCGGACTGGATACGGCAAGATTGTGCTTCAAGACTCGGAAGCAAAATGGATACCATGTGGGGGTCTAGCAGCCCTTTCCAAAAGTGACTTAAAAAGTGTGCATCGTAATTTTCGTACAGTGCTCACACCGGTGAAAAGTTACCATTGACGACGCAATCGTCTACCAGTGTTTAGGTGTCTTGTGATAGTCCTCTGAGTACCTGTTCAGTGTTCCATGTAACCCATGCATTGAAATGCAAACGAGTCATCTCGACAAATAAACGTTTATGGAACTGATAACGCTTTGGGTTTGATTTCATGAAAACAGGAACTAGCGATTCAGGAGTGATAAGTTAGAACTAAACAATCTATTTTTTTAAATATTTTTTTTTTCGGACCACTCACTCACAGAGGCGAAGCGGCGGGTTTATTTAAGGCAGGTGAAAGAAATCTCCATTTTCGAAGCGCTCCATAATGGGGCACTCGTTGCATTCAAAACTAGGGCATTACTGCCTGGGCGGCCGAAGGGCACCGACCTCGGTATGTTATCGGAGAAAGGGAAAAAACCGGGAGCCAACATACGCACAATAATTTAAATTTTATTTTCATAATAAATATGGATCATTTTATAAAGGTGTAACAACAATACTGGGTCGCGGAAAAACTGGATGCGGAATGAATAAATTCGTAACACAATAACAGCTCGTCTTTAACAGTAAAGAAGGATGTGTTGCTATAAGGGAAGCTAAAGCAATACTACACAATTACACAATGTACAAAAATACAAAAGACAAAGTCCTACACGAACTCACTCATAAAACACGCACTCATGATCACGTTGGCGCTCGTCAAGCCCTCAACCCCCGGCCACCCGACCAACCACCCGTATATCAAGACTCGCACTCTCGCACTCACTCGCACCAGCTTGCACTCACACTGACACAATCACACTCTCGGGCACAAACACACATTAACATTCATTCATTATCCAGACAGTCGCGTATGTATAAAAATACGCCCCGATAAAGTTAAATGGAGCGCAACGCACTTAAAATCAGTGATAATTCAAGGAGAAGTGCGTTATAATTATTGATGCGCTCGCTTATGAATAATAACTGATAGGTACTTGTTGTTTATATAAATTAATAAAAGGAATTGTTAAAGTGAGCAAACAAAAAAAATCATCAAAATGACAAGTGGTGATTTTTGACCCAAGTTCATGTAAGAGCCATGATCGCTGCTGAGATTATAGGGATTTACAGTCGACATCAAGGTCCTAGCAGCCCAAAGACTATCGGACCAACTCTGAGATTATCAGGAAACAAATAGTCGTCCGTTGAAGTCGAGTTAATGCCCACTTTGGTGCCAAACATTTTTAGAAGTATGACACCAAAAATTAATTTTGGTGTAATTAAGTCAAACGAGAATTCCCTGCAATCGATTCGTTGATGTGTACTGGCCATGTCGTTGAAACAAAGAGGCACGAGTATCGACATGGTTCCATCCTTTCTAGTGGCAGCACATGATATCAGTCGTATTTCTCGTTGTGCGCACTAGACGGAGGCGCCAGGCCGGCGCCGTCCTCAGCAAAAGTAATATCAACAACCACACCGTCCCACCACGCTCCCCATTTAAGGTCAGTCTTTCGGTAACAAGTCCTGCAGACCCAATCTGCCAGAAACGTTGAACACACCACGTGACGTGGCAGCCTCCTCCCGCTGTGCGCGCAGTGCGCGGTGAGCCGGCCGGCATTAGTGTTCTTTGATAGTTCACGGAAAACGCGGGTAATTGAGTTGCATGACAACGCCCAAGAATTGACAAAGTGTCTGCTGCTCACTATCCAAGGGCCAGAGGCCAGGAGAAGAGCACACCAGAAACAAGAAAAGAAAAACTAAATAATGTTCCCATGCAACTGAGTTACGACGGCGTTTCCCGTGAATTTGGTTGTCCTACAACCACGGAGTCTGGAAACTGCCAGGATCGGGCTCCGTCTCCCTATAGGTTGTTGACGCTGATGATTTGGTTGATCCAGCCGATGAATGATGAGACCTTGACGTAGACACCCGGGACGTCCACCCGGCCGCAGCCAAAGCCCCAAGACACCAGGCCAGCCAACTCGTAGAAACCGTCGTCCTGACAAACCAGCGGGCCACCCCCGTCACCCTAAAAATAAAAATAAAATAAAAAATTAAAAAAAAGTATTTGAGAAATACATTTTGTTTTTACGTCTCTTCGGCATATTTTCAGAATGGCTGTGTACCTGACAGGCGTCGCTGCCCGCCTCGCCGCCAGCGCAAAAGCTGCTGGCCGGCAGGATGAAGATCTTCTCGGTGACGGCGTTGATCTTGCGGATGCACTCGGCGTCGCTGACGATCGGTATCTCGGCCTCGCGCACCCTCAGCGGGATTGGGCCGGCTGCAGGGCAGAGAGGGGAGACATCAGTCAAGCGCGACGATCCCCGTCTCCGTCTCGAGGATACGGACCGGGACACAGCAGTCTTGTACTCACATTCGCCCATGTAGCCGTAGCCGGTGACCGTGCAGCGCTTGCCGGCCGTCTGGCCGACGCCGCGGGCGGGCAGGCAGACGAGGCACACGCCGCCGCCGAGCTCGGCCTGGCCGTGCAGCTTGAGCAGGGCCACGTCGTGGTCCAGCGTCTGCGAGTTGTGGTTGTGGTGGATGTAGGTGGTGGCCACGCGTAGCGTCTGCGCGCCGTCAGAGCCGTACTTGCGCGTCAGGTCGTGGTCGCCGACGCGCACGTAGATCGAGTCGCCGGATCTGACGATGCTGCAAGCAGGGTAAGGTTGGACAGAGTTCAAATCACCGCTGCAACCTTATCAATCCAGGATTCTGACAAAACTACTTAAGCTAAGGACGTTTCCCCTCGGTTGGTTTTTCAGGATCCCGCATGTTGGTATAAGGACGGCACTCACTTGGTGACGCAGTGCGCCGCGGTGAGGACCCACTGCGTGCCGATGAGGGCGCCGCCGCACAGGTACTGGTTGAGGGAGTTGATGAGCGCCACCTGCCAGCACCACTCGTACGGCTCGGCGTCGTCGCCGCCCACCACCCTGCCCGTCCTCAGGGAGGTGGCGTTGCCGGCGGACCGCATGGAGCGCATGGCCCTCGAGGCCGGGTCGGCCTCCAGCTGCGCCGGCCAGGACTGCGACGGCGACTCGGACTCGCGCACGACGGGCGGCCGGGGGTTCTCGGCGTAGATGCGGCCGCGGGCCGTGCCCTTCACGCCGCACACGTACTTGCTGTACACCTGCGGCCGCGCGGTGGTCGTGGACGGCGGCGCCAGGGCGGGCGTCATCAGCGGGCCCGAGACTGCGCACAGAGCAGGCAGGCGTTCAGGGCGAGTCCCCCTGGGAGGGCTGTCATCGCGGAGGTGGAGACACCGCGGCGGCCAGCGTACTCACCCGGGGGGACGTGCGCGGGCGGCAGGGGTGGCGGCATGGGGGGCCGTCGGCCGGGGCCGGGCGGCCGGTAGGGCAGCACAGTGTCGTTGCGGCTCGAGGCCGGCGGCGGCGGTGCGAACGACGGCGGACCGTACTTGGGCGGGCCGAGGCCGGATGGCGGGCCGCCGGGTAGCAGGCCGCCGGGGGAGCCGCCGCCGAGGTGGTTGGTGTCGCCGTCGACGTCGTTGCCGGGTCCGGGTCCGGGTCCGCCGCCACCCAGCTTCTGGTCCAGCGTCTCATGGATGATGGACTTGGGCGCGCAGCACTGCGTGCCCGCCTTGCGGCACTTGAAGAGCTCCGTCATCTCAGCGTTGCCTGCAACCGTTCGACAGTTTCGCGATGTAGGTCTTGCCCAGCGTCCCCTAGGAATCGGGCCACGCAATCCTCTCTCGCGGAGGCTACACAAGGCGACGACCTTGTGGCCAGGACAATTTTGCCTAAGATTAACGGCTCGTCATCTGGGAGGCCTGAAGGCTGGGCTTAGCGCTCTGGGCTTTTTCTGCTAGCCGCGCGTAGGGCCCGTGTGAGCCCTCCCCCTCCTATCTTGGCGTCTTCCCAGCGATGTCATGGCTGGGAACAAAGCGCAATCTCTGACTGAGGACAAGCTTGGTGACGCCACAGTCCATACGACACATCTCGCGGAAAGGAAGGGTTACGCTGTTAAGACCTCTACGCCCCGTACCTTCAGGATTAATTTTTAAGCTAGTCTGTTCTGATAGAAATGACTTTTATGGAGATATAGGAAAGTGGAGTACTTACGGAAGCAAGTGAAGGACAGGTACGTGACGATGCACGAGCCGGGGCAGTCGGCGCGGTCGTCGCGTGGCGCGGGGGTGGTGGTGGTGGTGGTCGTCGTCGTCGTCGTGGGCTTCGGCCGTGGCCGGTTGTCGCAGCACACGGAGCCGCGCTGGCAGGTCGAGGTGTGCGGGATGATGACGGAGGGCCGCTCGCAGAAGGCGGACATGAGCCCCAGCAGGCAGAAGCCCGGGCAGCGCGGCAGCGGCGAGTGCGTCGTCGTCGTAGGCGCCGGCCTCCTCGTGGTCGTGGTCGTCGTCGTGCTCGGCGAGGACGTCGGCGACGATCCTTGCGACGCCGGCCTGGTCTGTCCCGGAGGACCTGCGGACCGAAGGGAGAAGGGCAATGTCAATGCGCAGCCTTTTTAACGTGCCCTTTGGGTGAGGAGGGAGTCTTCGTACCCGCAAGCTGTGATATCGACGCCTCAATTTCGTACGGTGTTTTGGAATATAATTTGGTCTGCCAGCGAGCCACTCTGCCCCGTTACGCTAAGCCCCACCCCTCTCGGACGCGGTAGGCGGTAGCCATGCGGCCTCCAGTTAAGCCCAGATCGACAACGCAGGCGCGTCGGGCGCGGGGTCGTCGGCCTGAGGCCTGGCCAGGACCTGGACCAGTGGCGGTGCCTGCCCCGCCCCGCCGTGCCTCGCCCGGCCGCGCCCCGCGCCACACCCGCGGCCGCAGATTGTGTGTCTCGCCCCGGCCAATAGACGGAGAGGCTGGCGGACTCGGTCATCGCGACGCCTGGCGACGCCACGCCGCCAAGGTGTGTCCGCTGAGCGCACGGCGCGCGGGCTCACGTCGCGACAGGGTGTGGCCGCTGTGTGGCCGCGAGCCCTCTCGGCCCGCGGCTCTCGAGCGCCGTGACGCGGCAACGATGACGGCACGCCTCAAGTGCAGGTACCCGCTATACTACTGCCCGTTTGGACACGAAGTTATCAAAACGAACTGGATCAAGTTTTTAAATCAGTCTTGTTCATCTATTAAGGTTTCATAAAAATATTTTTTTTTCTTCTTGGAGAATGCGATTTGTTTTTGTGGTACTTACGGGGTGCTTCGACGGGGTTGGTGATGCAGCAGGAGTCCTCGCCACCGGGGCAGGTGGCGTCCAGGTCCACCTCGTCGCAGAACAGCGAGAACAGCCCGCTGACGCACTCGCCGCGGCACGGCCGGTGCAGCGGCCGCATGGTGGACGACGGCTGCTTCGGTCCCTCGGTGGGCCGCGGGGACGGCGAGGTGGCTGCCGAGACGGAGGACACGAAACTCTACATTTCCAACGGATTGGTGATCACTTCGGCCCGGCCAGTGCCGGCAGGCTATGTGAAATCATCGTCCCAAGTACCGCTGACGCGAGCGCGCAAAGCCTCCCTACCTGCCGAGGGCGGCGCCGCGGTCGTGGTGGTGGTGGTGGTGGTCGTCGTCGTGGAGGTGGATGACGCCGCCGGGCGTCCGCGCGTCGCGTTGCGGTCCATGATGATGAGGCTCGGCGGCGGCGTCTCCTCCCCGAACACGTCCTTGGACACGCAGCAGCGCAGCGACGGCTTGCACAGCTCGGCCACGTTGAGCACGGCCTCGCAGTAGTCGGAGATGCGCTCCGCCACGCACACGCCCGGGCACGTCCGCACTGTGCAGGGCAAGCCAGACCCTGTTCAAGAGACGCACCGCACGAGCCCTGGCCCGCCTGGAGGGTAGGCCAACCCGCGCCTCGCCGCGCAGGAGTGCCGGGCGGTACGGCCTACCCTCCAGTCGGCGGGCGCTCGGAGAGATACTCCAGCCGCGAGGAACGCGCTGGACAGCAGATACCCCCCGGCTCGCGTGCGGCTGGAGGGGGAAGTCCGCGACGCGAGCTCGCGGGGGGTATCGACTAGCGGCCGCGGCCTGCTGAGTGTGTGCGTGCAACAAGGGCGGATATGCTTCCGGCCTAGGTTAGAAAGGCGTATCTCGTATACTGTGCCACAGCAGATCCGCCTTCCCTCTCGGGACGAATGGAGATCCGCCCTTGTGGCTCGCGCACGTCGGACGTCGGGCTGACCTGCTCCATCCTTGCTGGCCGGCGACTCGGGCGCAGCGGTGCTTTGCTCGGGCCGCTTGGTCGTCTTGACCGCCGCCGTCGTGGTGGCCGGCGTCGTGGTCGTGGTCGTGGTCGTCGTCGACGCCGGCGGCGGCCTCTTATTGGGCTTGGACGGCGCTGCGGGAGGAAAGATTCCAGTCATTCACTTTGGCAGCGCACAATTGGCTGACCCGCTGAGCCCGTTCACACCGAGTGCCCTGCGCCGCCACTGCCAACCACCGCGCACCGCCGTATCGCTGGAGGAAAAATAACGATGCCAAACAAAGGACTATCTTTTCGCGAACCCATATACCGAATGGCACACAGCCTGCTGAGGTGGCTTGGGCCTCGAGGCAGATAGGCCTTTGTTGCACAGAAGCGTCGAAAAGTATGGGAAAGCGACTCAGCGGGAGCAAAGCGCGTTAAAATATGTGAAATAGACGGGGGTTACTTACCCGTGGGCTTGGGGCCGGACTCCTCGACGGTCTGGTTGGCGGGCGCCTGGTCTACGCAGCAGCGCATGGATGGCGACGGGCAGGCGACCTCCTCGAGGACCTGGTAGCAGATGAGCGTGGCCAGCGTGTGCACGCACACGCCGGGGCAGTCCTTGCTCTCGGCCGTGTTGGTGATGGTGTCCAGCAGGCCTGTGGGCGGAGCGAGAGCGCACAGGTGGCGTTAGAGCATCGACGAGTAACCAGGCTCCATCGAGGTTCGAACCACGGTTGGACAAGTCTTAAAGTAGACCCGTTAAGACCCGTTCCCCCGGCACGACTAGAGAGGCGCGCGGAGGATCGGTTCCCGAACCCACTCACGCGAGGCCCACGTGTTCGAACCTCGTGGCCTGTCGTGGCCTCACCGGGGACCGAGGGCAGGCTAGCCGAGGTTAGCGCAGGCATGTCACGGTGCTACTTTCAGTGCTTTCGCAGGACTTTCAGTCACCGCCAGTCATAGTCAGGCGGGGTCCATGCTCCCTCGCCGCGCCGGTAGGGCCGGCAGTCACACAATGCAAAAACATTGGAAAGTGTCCATTAGGCATGCGCGGAGACAAAGCCAGGTGACAAAGCGAGCACTTCATTCGTCACTTCGCCCGGCGTGGTGCGGCGCCAAGCGGCGCCCGCTGCTGCTGCAGACTCGGTGGTCTGGTCTCCGCGCTTAATCCGCCATTGTCCCGGGGCGGGGCGGGGCGGACGAGATGCGGCGAACAGGGACACCAGGTCATGGGAATGGGTCGAACGAACAGCGTTTCAGGGCGGCCAGGGCGGCGGCGCAGTGGGTGGGCGCTGCAAGGCCAGGAAGCGCGCCGTTTTCGCGGTAGGCCCCACAACTCTCCAGGATCCTGACAAAACAACGCAAGTCTAGGCGTTTTTCCGTTGACTTACGTTTCTTTAGTCTGAGTCCTGGAGAACTGCACAGAGGAGCACGAGCGGCGCGGTGGCGCCTTGCGGGGCATCTCCAGGGGAAGCGAAGCGTCGGCCCGCAACTCCGCATCATACGAATGGCCAAGCAGAGCAGTGGCGTGGGAGAGTGCCCTGCCCTGGCCCTGCCCTGGCCCTGCCCTGGCCCTGCCCCGCATTTCCCGCGGACTGGGCCGTGCCGGGCCATTTTGGCGGGACTTGGTTTTAAGTAGTGGGCCCACCCCCACCCCCGGCCCCACCCTGGTGGCGCGATCACCGAAACACAGAGGGCCCCGGCGGGCAGGGGGAGGGAGGGATCCGAGGCCAGACGCGCGGCGTGGCCGATATGTAACGGTGCGCGGTCCGCGTCGGCGTCGCGTCGCGTCGCGTCGCGTCGCGTCGCGTCGCGGCCAAGGCGGTGGCGTCGCGGGGCGTCGCGGGGCGTCGCGGGGCGTCGCGCGGGGCGCCGCACGGCCAAGGGGAAATAACTTCAAAAAATTTTGTACAGCGTGAATTTTTTAAATCCAAAAAAATCCAAAGAAATTCAAAACATTAATGAATTTTTCATACCAAAAAATTGAAAAAATTCTAAAAAATTTAAAAAAATTTGAAAAATTCAAAATTTTGGACAGCAAAAATTTTTTAGACCAAAAAATTCAGAAAAATTTAATAAAATTCAAAAAGTTAATGAATTTATCCGACCAATTTTTTAAAAAAAATTTCACAACATTTAAAAATAATTTTAAAAATTCAAAATTTTGTACAGCAAATTCAAAGTTATTTCCCCTTGCGCACGGCGGGGGGCCCACCAGGGCCTACCGCCGCCAAGTGCACATGCAGGCGGCGATGACGTAGCGCGCGGCCGCACATCAGGCACACAGAGGGAAGTCCCGCGGCGCGCTGGCTGGCCAAGCCAAGCCAAGCAGTGCGCGAGCCCCCCGCGAGACCCCGCGAGCCGCGGCGCGCTACGCCGCGCGAACCGCGGGCACACGCCAAGGCACAACGGGAAAGCCTGGCCTGGCTCGCGCCAAGGAGTGGCGGGGCGGGGCGGGGCGGGGCGGTGGCGCGAGCCCGATCCGGCAATGAGCCGACGCGACCATTCAAGGCGGCAGCACGGGGGTCATGCTGACGCGCCCCGCCCCGCCCCGCCCCGCCCCGCCCCGCCCCGCCCCGCCCCGCCCCGCCCCGCCCCGCCGCGTCGCCGTAGACCACTGACCTACTGGCAGGGCGGGGCGGGGCGCTAGGCGCTAGGCCGCGGGCGTGTGGGCAGACATGCACACATGCAGTACCGGAAGGGCTTGTCGCGCACACTGCGGAGACTGAGTTGGCCGGCTACGATTTCGGCTAGGCCACCGAAAAAAGCAAGGCCTCTAATGCAGATCGAGCCCAATCAGCAAAGCGGACTCCACACTTAGAAGTGCAGCTAACTTTTTTTTTTTCGCGGTGTGCGTGCATGGCCCGTAGCGCCCTGTAGCGGTATTGCCTCACTGCCGGCCTCATCACGCATGCCGCAGGGGTCCGCCCCGCCCCGCCCCGCCCCGCCCGGCCTGAGGCCCGGCCCGGGTGGCACGGTGAACAATTTCGGGCTGGCCGGGCCAAGCGGAGCATGCACTGTGCGACCAGGCCAGGGTTCCGTTTTGGCCAAGCCAGGGATCGCGGCTTTGACGTAAGCGGGCCTAGCTTCCTTTCCGAATCTTACTCTTCCTGGAGCACACCTTCCTCGGATCCGTTTTCGAACCCTGATCTCGCCGGGCATCGAACCCAGAACCCACATCAGACCCCTGGGGAGCACTCCGTGCGCATGCGCAGAACAAATAAGTGCGTGCTCACTCACGGCCCACAACGGTGCCGCCCCATAGCCTTTGCTTGCGCTGCCGCTCGCCCTCGGCCACCACCTCGTTGTCGGCGACGAGGTTGGCGTCCCGACGGACGCGGCGGGGCCGCGTCGCGTCCTCCTCGACGTCGACGTCGACATCCTCGGCGTGGAGCCGGGCGGGGGCGCCACCCTCCGCCTCGGCGGCGAGTCCCCCGGCATCGTCGGCGTCGGCCTCCGCCGCGCTGTCTCCCTCCTCCACCGGCACGGCGCCCTCGTGGGAGTCGCGGTACGACTGCCAGCGGCCACGGCTAGCGCCTTGACCGTGGCCGTCGCGGCCCAGACCGGGGGTCGCGGCTGCGGGAACGCCGCCAGGCTGGCCAGGCTGGCTGCCCCGCCGCGCTGACTGGTTGTGCACGTCGCACCTGGGCGGCATGCAGTCCTCCGCCCGCTCTTCCTGCTCCTCCTCCTCGTCGTCGTCGTCGTTGTCGTCGTCGCCGCCGGGCTCGTTGCCCTCCTGCGACACGGTCGTGTCGTCGGTCGCGGGGCTGTTGGCGGTCCGCCTGCGCCTAACGGCGACCGGTGCGTTGGACTGGGCCAGGTCGCCGACGACGATCTCGGGCAGCGGCGCCGCCGCCGGTTCGTCCTCGTCGTCCTGCTCCTCCCCCGAGGCCCTCTCGCCGCTCGGCAGGTCGGTGACGGGATCCCGCTGGCGCCACCGGTTGCCACCCAGCACCAACGTCGCGGCCGCCGCGTCGTACTGCGACGAGTCGAGTGCGCCGTCCGACGAGGACATCATCGTGACCCCGTCCAGAGGGCCTGCGGCAGCGGGCAGCCGCAAGGGCCGGGGCTAGGGGCTCGCCGACATCAGCAAGCGCTCACGGAGGGAAGAGTGCGCATTCTATTTTCAAACTAAAATTTCCAACCAAAAAACTAGTAATGAAATAAATAAATAAAATTTTCCTTTTCCCCTATTTTTTTAACAAAAAAATATGTCACGACGTTGTTGGAACTTTGGATTTTCTTTACGTGGTTCTTGAAGGATGTGGAGTCTGCACACCACTTAAAGAGAAAAATCCAATCCGGGAAGGGGACGGCACGAGGATGCGCGCCCACTGAGGCTCACCAAGGCTCACCCGACTCCGGCCGCTATGGGCCGGCGCCATGGCCGGCGCGGACCGCCTTACCGCTGACAGGTTCACGCAACCAACGACGTCCACATTCCTCCTATCGAGCCCCCGCCGGCCCCCGCCCCGCCCAAACAGCCCCCGCTCCCCCGGCCCGCGACCATGCATCCCGTTAGGCTTTGGCAAAGTGACGTCACATGGTTCGACCGTTACCCCCGGCCGCTTACTATGCGTGCCTGTTTCGCGCACTCCGCCCAAACGGGGGAGGAAGAGGAGCAGGTGGACGCGCGGCGGATGGGGCGGGGCGGAGCGGTGTGGTGCGCTGGTCGGAAGGAGCCGCTGGTAGACGTTTTCACCCACCAACAACGAAAGTAAATTCCTCCCCTTTCACTGCTCCTCCTGCAAAAGGGTTTTCCCCCTGATTCCTCCCCGCGGCGGAGGTGCCGCCTGGAAACCAACTCCACCTTTGCGAGGAGCACTCGGCAGGTATCCGGTGATGCCGGCATCCACCAAGATCGATGAGCGTCCCTGCACACTGTGGTGGCCGGAAGTTACCGGCGAGACAGACTTCGGGATACGCTTAAAAATTTTGCACGTCGTCAATTAAAAATCGCAAAAATATCCTAAAGAGTTCTAGAAAATCTATGAAAAAATTGAAATAGTACAGTAAAATGTGCAAGAAAAGGTGAGCAATTTTTGTTTCGAAACTCCGCAACAAATTGTTTTGTAAGAGAACTCGAAAAGGTTGTGAAAGATTCACAGTTGAGGACCAAAGCATGTGATACAGCCATCGAATTCCGAACTTTGCCTAGCGAAATCCTATCACCAAAGTGGTGGTCGTACTCACCTGAGAAGAAGGTCGAGGCCAAGGAGTCCTCCTGGCATGTGGCGGGCGGCGCTAGCGATAGCAGCGCCACTAGGCCGGCCACGCCGGCCACCCCGAGCCACCGCGGCCCCATGGTAGGCGTCGCGGGCCTCGCGGGCCGGGCGGGCCGCGCGCCCCCTGCGCGCCCCTGGGCCCCCTGCAACATGGAGAGAGGAAGGGTTAGTGACCGGGTGGTTTATTCATCAAGCAAAAAGTGAGTCGGGCCATGGAGGTGGTCAAGCTCAGTGACGCGTGGACGTGTCGTTTAGTTTTGCCCCGTGGATGGACTACAGGGCCAGGGCCAAGGCCACGGCACGGTGCAACCCAAGGCAGCCTGGACCCTGGAGTCCTGCCCGCCCGGCCCCATCCTGGTCCGACCCGCCTGGCCCCGCCTGGTCCCTCTCCCCCTTCCATTCGGTCATCCCCGTTGCCCACGGCCCACGGCAGCCCACGGCAGCCCACGGCAGCCCACGGCAGCCCATGGCCATTACATGCGTGGATGCGAGGCCCAGCGGCCCAGCCATCAGCCCGCCCAGCCCGCCCGGTCAGCCGACCGCCAAGTAGAGGCCTGGAATCCATGACTGAGACCTCCGCACGGCCCCTCCGCGCCGCGCCCCGCCCCAACCCGCGCGGCAGAGGTGTGAGCAGGTTGGTGCGGGAGGGGGGAAGAGGGGGTCGAGACAGGCCTCCAGGTAACGGGACCCCCGTTAGGCCGGCAGTAGGGGCGGGGCGGGGCGGTGGAAAGGCATCGCGCCGGCAACTCCACTCACTCGCCGCGGGGCGGGGCAGCGCGGGCGGGGAGGGGGCGTGTCATCCTGGCGTCGTGTACGTGTGTACGTGATAAAGTACGGATCAGGTATATGTGTGTCGCGCTAGGCATCCAGGTGCGGGCCCTCTAAGTTCGACATGGCCTGGCCGCGTGGCCGCGGGGCGTAGCAGCCATGGCGCGGCGCGTCGGGAGACTTCAACGCGCGGCCACGCTGCAAGTCTGCCTCCTGTCGGGTTAGGTCCAGTCCAGTTCCTTCATCTTGCGGGGAGTGCGCTTGAGTGCGCTGCGCTGCTGCGCCGCTGCCCAGCGTCGTTGGGTCATTGAGAGCGCAGTGCGGTAGAGTTGTCGTAACTTTTTCCACCGTCCTCCTCTCCTGATGCCGTGGCCATGACGCGGTCCTGGAGACCCCACCCCGCCCCGCCACGTAATAGCAGGGCTTCAGCCTGGTCTTCAGCCCCGCCCCGCCCTGCCCTCCGCCGAGGTGCGACTTGACCACGTTGGGTGTCTTCTCACTACACGCCTTCCCCGTCGAAAGCGAAGTCCTGCTCGCTGATAGGTCGGTGGACCCTCACATCGCACACTGATTGGTTGTAGGACTCTTACACAGTGTGCTACTTGGCTCAGAGTGCAGGACCAACCGACCTGACCTGCTCAACAACATACACCCTGCTCGAGGGTGGATCAGCCCTTCAGAGCTGCAACTTTCCAGGACGCTTACAAAACAACGTTGTCACATCGACTTACGTTGTTTCGTCAGAATCCTGGAAAGCCCTCGCTAAATCCTTTTTCCTTTTCCCTTTTTTTCTTTCTTTTTTTAAAAGGACAGTGCGGTTCGATGGGGCGCGAGGCTGACAGTGGCGCGCGACGCGGCCTGGGCAGCGCGGCGTCGTAGCAGAAGCGTCGCGGTCGCGCCGCTTCGCGCCAAGTGAGCTGTTTTTTTTCTTCCCTGGTTCTTTTTGATCGGTATTCCTGTGCTGGGGTCCGCCAAAGGATGAGAGAGGTCGATGACCCCAAGAGCTTCCCGACTTGCGCGCACTCTCTCGCACTCACACACAGGCCTCCGTCGAGGTCCCTCGACGAGAGACCGAGTCTGTGTGCCCTGGCGCCTAGTGGCGCCTAGTGGCGCCTACTGTCCCCTACTGGCGCCACGCTGCGGCCGCGTCGCCAGAGTGAACGACCCCGGCGGTGGTTTCAGCGGTTTGATGCACGCTGAACAAACGGAGGTCCTCGACACTGACTGGTTTGTGCGGACTTGAAATCCCTAGGATTGTCTGGGCCAACGATGACCCTGGCCCAGAGCGCGCGGCCAAGGCCAAGGGCACCGGCTGGCTTCCCGTCATCGGCACTGGCGGTGGACGGGTAGTCCTCGGGTAGCCAACCAGCACACGGTTTTCGGGTCCGGTGGCCAATCAGAACACAGTCTTTTGGTCCGGCGACCAATCAGCATCCATACGACTTCCCTGAGCCTGCAGCCAGCTGCGGACGACGCGGGGAGTATGAATGGGGTTGACCGCGACCTGCGTCGACGCGTGGGTCGCGTTCGGGGTCTGGCAGCGGGGCGGGGCCGGCGGGACGCTGGGGGGCTAGATGAGCGCAGAATGGCCGCGCTGATCTGTTTGAGTGGAAAATGACCAGACCAAGGGCCGAAGGCGAAGGGTCGTCGCGCAGGGGTGTCTGGTGGCCGCAGCGTGCCAGGACGGCCGTTGCGGACTACGAGGTGCTCATCGGCCAGGACCAGGGCGAGGGCTGGGGTCGCGGGCACCGACAGTTGCATCCAGGGGGCCCTTCCTGGCTTGACCGGAGGGCCGGCAGCGGACAGGGCAGAACAGCAGAAGGACACTCACCGGAAGGGGTGGTGTCACCCCCGTCTCCCGGAGGGTCCTGGTGCTCCAGGCACTTCCGGACTTGGCTGGCTAGAGCACGCTAGAGCTGTCCGCGCCGAGGATCCCCAGGCTGGCTCTGCTGGTCCTGCTGGTCCTGCTGGCCCCGAAGAGGCCTCCGGAAGGTCCGGAAGGCCCGGCTCGGCTCCCTCACGGCACACGGCTCAGCTTAACTCGACTCGGCTCGGCCCGGTCGACTCGGCTCGTCACGGCGCGGCAGCGCGGTCCTGTTCAGCAGGACGCGGTTGGGGCTCACAGGTGCGTCCTGCGGTCCTGTGCGCGTACGCGGCGTGGCGTGGCGCTCAAGGGATGGCCACTCTGCGCTGCTCCGCGTTGCTCTGCACTCCGTGGCCGAGCGCGCTGCGCGGTGCTGCGCGGCCCGCGAACGACTGACAGGGCAGGGACAGGCCGGGCCGGCCGGGCCGGCCGAGTCCGCCGGCCGCCGCGCCGCCACCAGGCCGCCACGCCGCCACGCCGCAGGCCCGGGTCCGGCCTGGGCCCGCTGCCTCCCAACGCCCCGCCCCGCCACGCCCCGCCTCGGCCCTCAGGGGGCCACAGGGAGGGGCAGGTGCAAGCAGAGAGGGGTGGGGAGGGACGGGGCGGGGCGGGGTGGGGTCATGGAGTAGCATTCTCTCCTCCCGGCCTATTTCTGAATGAATGTCCTCCCCCCCTCATCCCACTCCCTCAATCCCTTGCCTCTACTCCGCGTCGCTTCGCAAACGGCGTCGCTGGAATCAACTGGACTGAACCAACGCGCGAGCGCATCTCCCTCGTAAAGATAACTGTTACGTCAAAATGAAAGAAAGGACCGCCAATAAAGCCGCTCCTTTCGTTTACTACTCCCCTTGTTCTGTTCGTCGCTAAAGCGTTCAGCGCCGGAGCTCGAAATTTCATAATAATTAGAAATTTAGAGATTTCATTAAAAATCAGACATGTTTATGCTGTGAAAACAAGGGCGTAACATGAAGCCCTAAAGAGCTCATTTTGGAGTGTAATTCCATAGGACGTAATTGCTTGGGGCGTAAGTTGGAAAAGGTGCAGATTTACGTGACTACCACTACCCATGGGCCGTAATTTTGGCACGGCCTATATATACCAATCAAAAATATAATTAGTACGTCGGAAGACAGGCTGGTAAGGTAGGGTAGACGCAACTTTTTTTTCGCACATTATTCACGCTATTTCACAGCGAAGCCCGCCGATGAGACAAGTTGCCTCCCCCTGACTCCCACCCGACTCATATACTGCGTGAAGGTAGCCGTGCCTCTCCCAGCGCCATGCTTGGGCAGGACTCCACTGGATAGGACAGGACTCGGCCGACGGAGAGTCTGCAGGCTGCGCTGCGCTGGGCTGGGCTATGGTCTGCTCACGATCATCCTGGCTGGGAGCTCGGGGCCGCCACAGCCTCGGCCACAGCCGCCACCGCGGCCTACATTGGGCTGAATTGGACGAGGGTCGGGGCGGGCGGTGTGGTGCGGAGCAGTTGGAGCCTGCAGCTCCGACGCTCTATCGAGTCATAGCACATATTTGTTGAATCGGGTCGGTTTTCGAACCACCCCTCCTTCATCCCCTGTTAGTCGAAGAGCCTCGAACCCTGGTTTCACATTGCGAGGAATATGGCCGTGGCCCGCCCTCCGCGAACGCACGCACGAGGGCACTTCATGGCATCGCCCCCGCTGTTGAGCACGATGGGTTGCCTACCCTCTCGGCGTCAGCAGGCCGCCGGTGCGGTGCTATGGTGGCTGGACTGGTGCTGCGTGTCGACCTGGATCCTCAGTTATTTTAGACCCGGAAATATTACGCGAAATTTAGGCAATATTTCTGAATATTTCAGCCATACTTTCAAGATTTGAAAATTTTCAAATTTTGGAATTTGACTTTTTACAAATACTGCAGGAAGTATTTCTGGGGTTTTAAAATTCCAGAACCTTTCAGTCAGTAGAATAGTTTGGGGTTTGATAAGAGATGCGAGATTAACAAATTAATTCAATTTTTAATAAGCATTTTTTTTACACAAACATTAGAAACATATTTAAAGTATCAAGTTTTCCATCCTCGTGTACAGGTTTCAAAAAAGGGGTTCCTTCCCATTTTCCGGGAAACGATGACGAACAAGGCGACAGTAGTGTTCAAGCCACGTAGATCGGATCTCCGATGGCCACATCCCCGAAGGTGTGGATGCCTAATCGCAGCCCAAGCATGGGTGAGTCACCGCCCATCTTCTTTTTCTGCTCAGCGTTCGGCTTGCGGAACCTGGAGGACAAAGCAAAGGCGTATTCAGGTTCATGAGGGGTGAAAAAAAAATTAATCAGGGTGACTCAGGAAGATAGAAACTTACTTCCTCAACGTTTTGAGAGGTTCAGTGTCGGGAGATTTAACTCCAGTCTCTGGATCGACTGTAGTAAAAAGGCACCTGAAAAGGAAGCACAGAAAATAAATTGGATTTTTTCTTTAAAAGGAGAGAGAAATACAGAGGTAGATCGAGTCGCACCTGCCGCAAGGCATGACCACGCGGAACACGGCGCGGTCCCCTATGCGCACCCAGCGCCAGTGGTCCTCCTCGAAGGCGGCGGGGCCGTCCACCACGAAGTTGGGGCGGAAGTGGCCGGCTGTCACGGGCTCAGCCAGCTTGGCGTTGAGGGCGGCCAGCGAGGACCGCGTCAGCAGGTGGTACGACGTCTGGTCCGAGTAGATGCCCTGCACAAGGAAGGCGTTACGTTACCGCTCCGCGCTGCGTGCAGGAATTCGGCCTCTCTCGGCCTCGCCGAACTCACTGGGTTGCCGCGGCGCTCGGCGGGGCCCCTGTCGCTGCGGTGCAGGGGGAAGTAGGCGAGCCGCAGGTCGGCCTGCGCCGTGGCCTCGCCGTGCTCCTTGGCGACCACCACCGCCCGGCGGATCCAGGCTGCCGCCTCGTCCCCGCAGTCCACGGCCGACACGGGGGCGCCCCACACGCTGCAACAACAGGGGCAGTTTCCTTCAGTGCATCGTCGCTAAACAAAACGGCGTAACTACACAGAGAGAGGCGTTGCAGTTGCGTTGTTTTCTCAGAGTTTGGGTGAGGGGCAGGAAGTACCTGACTTTGGTCTTGGGCAGCTCCAGCAGCTTGGCGGGATCCAGCGTGAGGGTGTCGGACACCTGCGAGCTGCGGAACTCGAACAAGAGCTCGTCCTTGCCGGGGGCCCTGGGCACGGTGGACACCTGAACGTGCACCAGGCGGGGGTGCGACCGGCCTGACACGAAGCGGCCCGTGCGGTCCACAACCACGAACCCCCTAAGGAATCGGGTTGCAGAGAAAAAAAATTAAGGAAAAATATAAACACGTCTCCAAAAATTTCTTTTAAAAAAAATTACGCTTTGGAAAAAAAATTTACCCATAACGCAATAAAAATTCAGTCACGTTATCACAAGTTTACATCATTAAAGCCCACCTGTCGCGGAGCAACCCCATCTCGAGGCCCGCCTCGCAGGCCAGCAGGTTGTCGGCGGTCACCGGACCGCCCGACTTGAGGGGGAAGAGCTGCAGCTCGGCGAGCTGCCCGACGTGGCGCCATTCGGCAGCCGAGGGCGGGCGGTCCTCGCGCTCGGCGCGCACCCTGCGCGCCACGGCCACGCCCACACCAGCGGCAAGGGCGGCGCCGGCGGCCACGGCCAGCGCGCGACCGGGTACTGCGGGCACAGAGACAATGTCGGTTAGTACACTGCTGTCAAGTCAGCCAGACAAAAGAAGCGTAATACGCTAGGCACTACTTCTATCCGTTCGCATGGTAGATGCGCCATGCACGACGGCGGTCCGAATGTAGATAAGTCCTTGTTGCATGCTCACGACGACGACAGAGTCCGATGAACTCCAACACACATTCTTCATATGGGCAGGCCTAGCTCTCTTATCATCAATTTCCCCCCCCCCCCCCCCCGCCCCTGTTTCTTCGATCCCGAGGGGCCGCAGCTGTCGCAGCGCCAGGCGTCTCGCAGAGTCTATGTTTACATATACCAAGCTTGCCAGACGGCGATCAGGGGTCTGGACCTCACAACTTTGCTCTAGAGATTCCAACAAAAAGGGCCTGTGCACTCACCCATGTACAGATTAATTTACGATCATAATTCTCATGAACGATAACAGTTTACGACAGCCAAACTCTTTCGGCCGTGTGCTAAAAATAGAATTCATCACGCATCACTCCTTGCAGTGCTGGCAAGGACAAAGTACCTAGCTGTAAAATCTGTAGTCGTATTCCTCACCTCCAACCACGCTTTCGGGGACGAGACCATTGCGCTCGGAGTCACGACAGCGAATCCGTCAACACGATACTAGTAGAGAGAGAGCCGCCGCGCCGCGTGCCGTCGAGGTTGAGTGCTGTCTCTGGACTGGACCGGCGGCGCTGCTACGGGCTGTGCCGAGCGGGGCGGGGCGGGGTGGGGTGGGGCTTGCGGCGTAGTCGAGTGACCGCCGCGCCGGTCAGACTGGGTCTCAGCGTTGTTAGCATGGGCCAGCCTGGCGCGGCGCGGTCGCGTTCAAATGAGTCGCTCATCCTGCAGGAGCCGAGCAGACGAGCGATTCATTTTCGGACGCCGCTGTTTGCGTGGCTGCTGGGTCGCGGTCTTCCACAGCAGAAACAGGTTTGATGTCTTGCGCCCCACGGCGACGGCGGCGGCCGCGCCAGAGGCAGGGCTACACGCGGTACACCATGCACGACTACACCATTGCGCCGCCATTGCGCCGCCCTGCTTCCGGTACACCGCGTCCTCGACCCCCTTCCGGTCCCAGGTGGTCTGCAAGGGTGCAGTGTGATTCGACGCGCAGGGGTGGTTGCAGGGTGTATGACCTTTCTCCTTTGGAGGGATAAGGGCCAGGGGTCCCTAAATCGTCTGATAGGTGTACAATAATTTTAAATCAATTTTTTTACTTTTTTATACTTTCAAAAAAAAATTTTACTTTTTGATTCACGATTGATTTTTTTTTTTTTTTTGACTTTCTGAAATTTGACTTTTACTGACTTTTTGATTCTTATGAGATTTTTCTGACTTCTTGTTTAGTTTTGCCTTCCTTAGCTTGCAAGACAAAAAAAGGGAAATACGAACCCACCCCTTTTATGTTCTATAAATTATTTCTGCGCAAGCCCCTCCCAGCTGCAGAGTGGTTCAGCAAGTTGGCTGTTATGCCAATTAGCACCCAGGAATTTTTTTCTTGAAGTTGCAGTCTTCAATATAAGTGGATTGACCCGATTTTCAACCCCCTCCTCCAGTGCACTCGCAACTCCACTCGTCGGTACACTGCGTCGCGTTACTCGTACTCGTGCCTAACTGACGTCCGCTGGCTGGCAGTGCAGCGGTGCGCAGGCTCGGCGGCTTCCGTTTCCTCGGTTTCTCGATAAATTTGGCCTCAGTCGTATGACGTCGGGTCCTTTGTGGTGGCTTTTGTATGAGAATGAATGAGCGTGGGGAAATATTCCAAGTCCGCGACTGGGGTGGGGCGGGGGGTCGCGGACGTCAGCAGCCGACAGTGCACCGTGCCGGCTTAAGCGGTCAGCGGCCCGCACCCCGGGCTCAGTGCCACTCCCGCCCTCGCCGTCTACACCCCTGGGGACGAGGATCCCGGCAGCCCGGCGAGGGCCACATGGAGGCCGCGGAGGCCGTCCTCCTGGCCACGGCGCTGGCGCTGGGTGTGGTGCTGCTGCTGCGGCGCTGGCCGCCGCTGCTCGCCGTCGCGGACCTGGTGCGCGCCCGGCGGCTGACGGCGTCCCTGCCCGGGCCGGGGCTGGCCGCCCTGGCGTCCGCCGCGCTGCGGACCCGCGGTGGCGGCTACGGCCTTCTGAACGAGCTCTGCGCCGCGCACGCCCCGCTCGGCCCCGCCTTCCGCGTCCGCCTCGGCCACCTCACCGTCGTCTTCCCGCTCCAGCCCGACGACATGGAGCCGTGCTGACGAGCCCGAGCACGGCGGCCAAGTCGGGGCTGTACGCAGCCATCGAGCCGCTGATGGGCCGCGGGCTGGCCACACTGGCCGGCCACGAGTGGCGGCGCCACCGCAAGGCCATCTCGCCCTGCCTGCACCTCGACGTGCTGCGCGACTTCGTGCCCGTGTTCCACAAGCACGGCGTCGGCCTGGCGCGCCGCCTGCTGGCCGGCGCCGAGCCCGCGCGGCCCCTGGACGTGACCCCGCTGTGCGGGGAGTGCGCCAACGGTGCGGTCTGCGAGACGGTCATGTCGACGGATGCGGCCGACTCGGCCGACCGGCGGGCCTTCCTGGCGGCCATCCCCGCCGCGCAGGCCCTCTTCATGTACCGCCTAACCCGGCCCTGGCTGCTCAGCGAGCGCACCTTCCGCGTCAGCCACCGCTACCCCGAGTACGCCCGCGTGCGGGACGCGCTGCGCGCCTTCACGCAGCGCCTCATCGGCGAGAAGAGGGCCGCCGTGAGCGCGGCCGCCAACCCCGCTACCCCTACTGTCCCCACAGATGGTCACTTCGACCCCGAGGCCGCGGGCCCTGAGCGGCCCTGGCCGCGGAGGCGTCAGGCGTTCCTGGACCACTTCCTCTCCTCGGCCGGCGGCGCGACGCTCGCCGATGACGAGCTCGCCGAGGAGGTCAAGACGCTCGTCTCTATCGCGTCCTCGTCGTCAATGGAGACCCTCAGCCTGCTCATCTACACGCTGTCCATCCGGCAAGACGTGCAGGAGAGGATCTCGCAGGTTGGTCACTCCCCCACGACCTCTGCTGCGACTGTCACCCCTGATTGAAACATAACAGGAAGAATAAAAAATAAATTGAATCGATGTGTTTGCTTGTGGAATGCAGGAGGTGTCCGATGTCCTCGGCGAGGACCTGAATCGGCCCCTAGGCGCGGACGACCTCCCGCACCTGCAGTACACGGAGCGCGTCATCAAGGAGGTGTTGCGCTTCTACAGCGTGGTGCCGCTGTTCGCGCGCCGCTGCGCCAACGACCTGCGACTGCCATCCGGAGTACTGGTGCCGCGGGGCTGCCAGGTTAGCCTCAATGTTACCTTCGACACTTCGAAAATAATTTGACAAATATTTATCATAAACTTAATTTTCTCTAAAAAATACTGTATCATTTAAATTTTCTCAAGGATTTCCTCACTTTTTCCTTGACATAATTTCTATCAATTTTTCTACCGAATGCCGCGTGCCGAAATTTGCAATTCCTCCTCGACTTGCGACAGGTGGCGTTCTGGCTGCCGCACTTGCATCGAGGCGCCGAATGGTTCGCGCGTCCCGACGTCTTCGACCCGGACCGCTTCCTGGCCGACGAGGCCCGCGGCAGGCACCCCTTCGCCTTCCTGCCGTTCAGCGCGGGCCCGCGCAACTGCGTCGGCCAGCGCTACGCCGTCATGTTCCTCAAGGCCGTGGTCGCGGCCCTGCTCGTCCGGCTGCGCTTCGAGGCGCCCGAGCGCGGGCCGCGCCGCCCGCGAGACGTGCCCCTGCTGCTCAACCTGACGACGTGCGTGCGTGGGGGCGCGCGAGTCATAGTATCTGCGCGGTAGTAGAGTGTACAATAAAGTGCTCTGCATCTCGCCAGGATTCGATCAGAAACGTCAGAAAGTTGACACGTTCTCGAGTAGACCTACGCGGCACTGTCGGAATGCTGAAATACATATTTTATTTTATTTCATTTTTTGTTTGTTTACATAGTCCGCCTTTTTATTTTTATTTATTTTTTTTATGAACCGCCGTCTATACCAACATCTCACCAATTAAGTCACAATATGAGCAAAACTAAAAGTTTTTTGATATTGAAAGTTACTGGTATCCCATCAAATCTGTAAACGGTCTAGATCACGTAAGCTCAAATTTCACCGTCACTGTAAGAGTTTACAGCACCTGCAGGGTAATGCCCTCTCACTACTGTAAGATTTTACGGTAAACTGTAAAGTTTAGATTTGCAACTGCAACGTTTACAATTAATAAAAAAAGACAGTAGGTACCTTCAGTATCCTGTTATTAGTTTCCTGAGCTTCTCACGGTTTTTCTCAGAGTGCCTCAATGTCATGAAAGACAAAAAATGCTGTTGGAAAATCAACATATTCATTATCCTCTATGAATTTCAGACAATTTTATAACGATGAATTTCAGATAATTTTTGCGACTTTTGCCTGGATTGAAATTTCCATCTCGTGCAATCAAGATAGGGGCGAGTAAATCACCCCCTTTGCCCCAATTTTTTTCTCCCTTTATTTTGTTTGCAGCTTGGCCTATTACGGTGGAAGGGCTTACGTCGGACGCATATAAACAGACGGCCAATTAGCGCCCCTGCGCGCTGTGCGCAGCATCGGCCAGATGCGGGGGCGGCGGGGTGGCGGGGTGGCGGGGCGGCACCCACCCCCACCCACCCCCGGCCCGGGGACTGCCCCACCGCTCGGATCGCGCGCCGGGCCGGGCCGCGCCGGCGTAGCGGTCTTGCTGTGCGGCTGCCTACGGCTGCCCTACCCCCCGAGCGGCGCCCGCCCTTCCCCACCCTGCCCCGCCCCACCCCCCTCGACAGCTAGCGCGGCAGCGCGGCAGCGCGCGGGCCGGGCCGCCGGGCCAGCCGAGCTCGGGCAGTCGTCTCGCCAGTCAGTCCCGGCGGCGTGGTCGAGCGGAGCAGAACTCGGCGTGCGAGGGGATGAGGCGCGGCCACGCGACGCGCGAGGGGTGTCGCGAGCCGCACCGCGCGACCGACCGAGCGTCATCGTCGTGACATCGCGGGTCGTGGCTCGGAGTCTCGTCGCAGAAGTCGTGTCGCCGATTTCGAGGAGTAGCAAACAGGTGCGGACCAACATTGGCGGCAAGGAAGTCCCGGGTGCTCTGAACAAAAACTAGAATTAATTTTCAGAGAGTGTTCATGGACATAAGCACTCATGTCATTTCCAGCAAGTTTCTCGACTTTCATTCCAGCTGAATTCGGAATCGTTTGAAGTAATTGAGGATGTGAATTTTGATGCATTGTGCGCCAGACGCGCGTAGCTGGGCGTCTGGCCCCCTGCAGTCTGTCCGGGCAGCAGTGCGATAGTGCGCCATCCGGTGGGAAGGGAGGGGCGGGGCGGGGAGCCGGCCGCCCCAACACAGTGCGTCAGCGTGATAGCGGCCACCATGTCCGCCAAGTCCGAGCCAGAGTGTCTTTCCTTGCGCAGGGACGGATTGACTCCAGGACGCCGCGGCAGGACGCCCCCATCCACAGGACGCCCAGGACGCCGACGACGGCGACCGGCAGCGCGATGAAAGGTGATGTGTCATTCATGAGGGCGGGGCGGGGTGCAATCACCGAGGACGAGGACGCCGCGCCGCACCGCGCCGCCAGGTGGTGGAATGAGGGGGCGGGGCGGGGCGGGCTGCGGGCCGAACCGGGCTGCCACGCCGCCCCCTCCGGGGCCGCCCAGCCCGGGCCCGCCCTGCGCCCCGCTCGCGATCGAAAAGGAATTATTATTCCCGTTCGGAAAAGCGCCGCCTGGTGTCCTCTCCACCCTCCGCCCACCGGGGCTTCTGTGCCAATGCCGCCCCGACGGACGCGCCGTGCTTCGATAATTATGGCGATGATTAATTAATAAGTTTGGAGTGGTGGCAGAGTTGTTGCTGTCGGATTTGCCAGACACGGTGGCGAATCCGAGTAAATGACGTTTGCTTGTTGTTCAGTTCGTTTTTTTTATTTATTTTTTTAAATTGTTTTTAATTTTTTTTATTTTTTTAAAATTTTAATATTTAATTATTGGTAAAATTATGACCGCGACGAGAGGAATTTATTTCAGCCTCCCAAATAACTTCCCTTGCAGTAAAATTCTTTAGGGTGAAATTTAGAATAAAAGTCTCCTCATTTCTGCTGCTTGAAGCAGCATGGAGGACGGCGCTCAGGGAGTGTCCCCGAATACAGGGGACGGACATCCAGGGCCCAAACCCAGAACTCGAGTTCACCTTAGGCCCTAGGGGCCTGACGCCATCAGGCAGACTAGACGGCCCACTCGGCAGGCTGAGCCCGCACGCTGGGCAGAGCGCGCAGAGCATACATTCGGAATCCCTTCCCCGTGCCGTACCTCGTGTTGACTCGGGGAGACAAAGGGCCGAAAACAGGCGACTGGGCTACTCTTGCTCGGGGGATTTGGGCCTGGGGAAAGGGGGGGGGGGGTCGCTTAGATGTCAACAGCGGCTGGCAATCGGCCCCTCGGCACTCGTCCCTCGGACCCCTCGAAGCGGGTCGGCGTGGCGCTTTTTAAAATGCCGCGCGCCGGAACCGGACACGCCATCAGCGCCCTCGTGCCCGCCCAATCAGCCCCGGGAAATTCGAAATGGCGCGCGTTGAGCCCCCTCGGATGGCAGGCCACCCGGAGGGTAGGCAAGCTCCGTCCCAGCGCGCAGGGCTGCCGGGCGGGCTGGCCTACCTGGACTCCGCGGGCGCTCTCGCGCCAGCAGCCCACTGCAGCCCACTGCAGCCCACTGCCTCCGTTGCGGCCAGCCTAGCCTGCGGGCTGAGGGTGCGCGGACGGATAAGGGTGCAGAGGAGTCGGGGCTGTGGGGGCGGGGCGGGGCTGCTCCACCCTGTCGAGAGCGGCCGCTAATTCGATTGGCGGCGGTGCGGCGCGGTGGGTCGACGTGTCCGACCAGCACTGTCGTACATCCGGGTGATGCAGTGAAGAGAGGCGTATCTCATACGCCTAGCAATAGGAGATACGCATCTCCTTTTGCGGGGACCGCCCGTAAAGATTCGCCTTTGTTGCGCGGGGACATGCCGCGCTTTGCAGAGCCCGGCCGACCCGAGCAGGGCAGGCCTGGGGCAGGCTGCCCATTTCGGTATGGGGGAAATAAAGACCCTCCCCGCTGGAAAATGGGGATAGAATGACCGAGCCGCAGCGTTGCGTTACGGCGTCGCAGTGGCGTCGCCCGGCCGGAGTAGCAAATGGAGCGGGGTTGCGGACGCCGCCAGCCGTGGCCAACCGCGACCCGCTGGCCGCACATCCGATTTATTGCGCGCCGCTTATTGGGCGGAGCGGAGCGTGTCACTGTCGCCGGACACGCTGATTGGCCGGCAGGGCGGCGCGGCGCTGCGCGGCCTGCTAGTAAGCGTGCTGGAGGCTGGCTGGAGGCTGGCTCAAGGGGAAATAACTTTGAATTTGCTGTACAAAATTTTGAATTTTTAAATTTTTTTTGGAATTTTGTGAATTTTTTAAAAAAAATTTGGTCTGATAAGTTTATTAATCTTTTGAATTTTATTGAACTTTCTTTTAGTTTTTTGGTCTAAAGAATTTACGCTGTGCAAAATTTTGAATTTTTTGAATTTCTTTGAAGTTTTCAGAATTTTTTGAATTTTTTGGTCTGAAAAATTCATTTAATTTTTTGAATTTTGTTGATTTTTTTTTTAATGTTTGGATTTTTTTTGAATATTTTGGTCTGAAAAATTCACGCTGTACAAAATTTTTTGAAGTTATTTCCCCTTGGGCTGGTTGGAGGCTGGCTGGAGGCTGGCTGAAGGCTGGCTGGAGGTGTGCTGGCGCCTTCAACCTACTAAATCGCTGACATGCTCTGCGGCTGGCTGGTGGTGGTGGCGGAGCCCACCGCGGGGGTCCATCACGGAAATTACTCCCCCCACCCCTCGTCGCGTTAATCTGCTCAGCGCGCGCCGAAGATCCGCGTGGATCACCCCTGGGATTCGAGGGGGGGGGGGCATGACGTCATCATGAGCGGCGCCGTGCGGAAGAGGACAGTCAGGTAGGGGAAGTGGCGCGCACACTGACAGGGTACGACGACCAATCAGCGTCCAGGACTTCCCTCTGGCCAGAGCGCGCGGGTTCGCGATAAACATCCAGGATCCTGACAAAACAACTTAAGTCGGTGGCGAAACACCTTGAGTTACGTTAAGCCCTTGAGAGATACGTCTCACGTTACGATAGGTCAGCCGTCGCCATGACGACGGCATCACTCTTGTTCTCCCGTGGTGCGACAGGTGCGGGGCGAGGCAGGGTTGCAGGGTAGGGCGGACGACGCGGGAAGGGCTGTACCGCGCTGCGCGGGCTGCGCGTTGCCGACGCCTGGCTACGGCGCCGCCTGGCTATGGCCTGGCCCTACGGGCCGAGAGGAGAAGAAGATTTCCCCCGAGGCCGCGGCGGGCCGGGCGAGGCCGGGCGGGGCTGGACTCGGCCTAGACGGCCTCCTAGCGGTACGGCCTGCCTCGGCCTGCCTCGGCCGGACCCGCGGCAACCGCCACACCGCCTCGCCTCGCCGAGCGAACTAACTAACGAATGAATGGGATGCACCGCGAAGAGCTCGCTCCGGGGCGGGGCGGGGCCTCTGGCCTACCCCTTTGACGGTGGTGCGGAGAGACGTGGGTTGCGGGTTGCCCGCCTCGACGGCTGCCGCGCCTTTGTGGTGCGAGCAACAGCACAGCAGCCGAGGCCAAGGCAGGCGTCGATGTCGGCGGCGGCGTGTCAGCCTCAGCCCCTCTGTGGCTCGATCCGGCCGATACGGCACGCCCCGCCCCCCGTCCCCCCGTGACCCGGCCTCGCGGCAGGGCAAGGTCAGGGGCCGAACTCGCGATCCGGACGCTATCGCGAGCAGCTGCCAGAGTGGGGGCAATGGGCAATGGCAGCGACTCCTTTGAGAGGCCTGGCGTGGCCTGGCGTGGCCTGGCGTGCTGCGGCACAGATGGAAGTGCAGTGCGGTGCGAGTGCCCGGCCAGCAGTATTAGATCACTCCTGACCGACGACAGCTGCAGTCCGAGCGAGCAGGGCGAGGGCTGGGGGCACACCAGTGGGCACACCAGTGGGCACACGCGCATTCATTGCCGTCAGTGCAGCGCGGCCGAAGGCGGCCGAGGGCACCGACCCCAAGACTTGGATTGGGATATACTAACTAATTCCTTGGCGCAGTAGCGAGTTGTTATTTTAGCACTTTACCAAAGCATAGTGAGCGATGTTAAATTTTGTGTCGTCGTGTAATTTATTTTGGCCACACATTGGGAATTTTTCAGCGTCTGGTTTCGGCAGCGTGAGTGTTGAAAATGTTCCATCATGCCTGCTGGAGAATTCGGAAGCACACGAACCACGCTGTGCTGCGGGCGCCTCCTATCTCGTCTTTTTCTCGCAGTTCTGGGGAGAGCTTTGCCGTTCAGAGTCAATGTATGACTTCCATATAAAACGGCCGGTCGAGTGAGCCGGAAGGTTATGGGGGCGGACGTAGAGCGGCGGCGGCGGCGATCTTGGCAGGTGGCCTGTCCCCTCCAGCCAGCGGGGCGCGGGGGTGCCCCCGGCCCGCCCCCTTTTTGCCCCGCTTAGCAACTCCGAGGGCCCGCGGCCCGCGGGTGAGACGACGCGACGGCCGTAAAGAGCTGCGCCGGTAAAGGCTTCGCTGGGCTTCGCGAGATCTGCCAAGTCCCACCCGTGCGGGTGGGCGGAGGGGGGGCTCGCGTGCACGCACACAGCGGTGCGGTGCGGACGTGGGCGTGCTTTGCCGTCTGCGGGCCCGTGGCGGGGCCTAGCGGGGCCTAGCGGGGCCTAGCGGGGCGTGGCGATGCTCTGCGGCAGAGCCGTCCGTGCCGTGGCGCGTGGAGGCGCCATGGCGCCGGGACCTCCGAGTGTGCACGCAAGAAGGGCGGATCTGCGTTCTACCCGCACAAGAAAGACGTATTTCCTACCGTGTAACATAGCAGATACGACCCTCTTCTCGGACCTCGTGTAGATCCGCCCTTAATGTTGCAGACCCACACGGCTCCGCGTCGAGGGGCCTCTGCCCCGGGGCCCTCTGCCGCGAGGTGCGGTCGAGGCGGCGCGAGGCGGCGCGAGGCGGCGCGAGGCGGCGCGAGCGCGTGTTGAATGCTGACTCCTCCTCCGAGGGAGAAATCACTCCCACCAAACTTGGGACACCAAGACCATGCAGAGTCCTGGGAATTTCTCGCGGAACGTCGCCGCGTGTGTGTATCGCCTACTTGCTCAACTTAGATACCGAATGTGTATAAAAATATCCGGACTGCTGATTCGTTGAATCTGGTCGAATTACCATTTTCGCCAGTGTGCGGTCATGCAGCGGAGGCCGCAGTGCACTGCATGAGCTACGGCCGGCCGCACCCCGCTGTGTGTGACCTCATTTACAGGTCGGGGGTTGCGGGCTGGGGGTGGGATGGGGGGAGCGGGCGCATCCCCATGTTCGCGCTGCGCGCCCCGCGGCGCCCGCGGCGCCCCGCTTCCCGTCCGACTGTGCCGGGGCGGGGCGGGGCGGGGCGGGGCTTTATCGCGGCTTTCCCGGCCCAAAAGTTGACGTGCCGTTGATTTATCGTGTTGCAGGAGACCAGCGCGCGCCCGCTGTCCGCGGTGCCGGCGGTGGCTAGCGGCCTCCGGCGTGGCCTTGCGGAGCCTAGCGGAGCCTAGCGGACCCTAGCGGAGCCTAGCGGAGTCTAGCGGAGCCTAGCGGAGCCTAGCGGAGCCTAGCGGAGCCCAGCGGAGCCCAGCGCGGCAGCGCGGGCCGCAGCGAAGGGCCCTCCAGGGGGCTGCTTCTCCACCCCCGCCATGAGGACAGCGGGCAGAGCAGCGGGCGCTGCGGGCGCGGCCCTCCTCTTCGTCGTCCTGGCCGCCGGACTGTGCAGTGCGGACATCGGTAAGCCCCCGCGTCTGCCGTCCGCCCCGCGCGACCCACACTACTACTGTCCCACTGACCCACTTCTCGGCGCGCTGCATGTGCAGAGATGCTGGAGGAGTACGGCTGCCCGGACAACCTGATGCAGCTGACGTGCCGCGCGCAGGCGTTCGACGCGCCAGACGCGGCCACCATCGCCGTGCTGGAGGCCTCCTTCTCGGCCAGGGACGCCGCCTCCATCTTCCTGGGCGCCAACCGGACCTGCGGCGCCAACCACACCGCGGACGGGCCGCGCTCCATCCGGACCGCCCTTAACCACAGGTGGGTGAGACCGCGAGACACGTCATCCTGACGTCATCCGAGGTCACCACGACGTCATCCCAGGCCACCATGACGACATCCGAGGACACTATCACGTCATCCTCAGGTCACTATGACGTGCCATGAGGTCAACATGAACACTTCGTCCTGAGGTCACTGAACCAAAAGTGCTCTACCAATGGCTGAGGCGGCAGGAGGAGGTCCGGGCTGCGTTGGCGTTGTCGAACAAACCGATCGCCGTAGCACGGGAGTGGCAATAGGGGTTGGGCTGGGGTAGTGGTAGGGGTTGCAGCCCTCCGCTGCTTGGCAGACCAAGGACTTGTGCGGGGGTGAGGTGGAGAAGGGTTGGTCGCGGCGGTTCGGAGGTCGCCGGGGTTGAGCTGGGACCGCGGTCTCCACTCGCGTGGCTTTTGTGGGGGGTCCGTCGGTCGCCCCCAGCCGCCCCCTCAGGCCCGCGCTGCCGCGCTGCTGCGCTGTCTGCCCGCACCCAGGGCGCCCAGCTATTCCCCGGCCATTGCGGTCCTCGGCGGGGCGGGATGGGGCCGGCGGGGTTTAAATCCTCCTGTCCACTAAAAATAAATACGCGCCGCCCTCCAAGAGCCCGAACAGGGCGCTGCGCTATTTTTCATCCCGCCGCGCTTTTGTTTCGGAGCGAGGCCGCCTAATGGAGCTGTTGTTGCCCGGGAGGAGGCTCGCTTTCCGGTTCCGGAGCCCCGCGCGCCGATTGGTCGGGCGGACGCGCGTGTTCGTGGAGAGGTACGGCTCGAGGCAGAGAGGGCGGGATAGAGAGGCTAGAGGGGGACGCATCGCGGATAAGGGGAGTGGTCCACGAGGGAGGGGGCGAGGCAGGGCGAGGGCCCTCGAAGCCTGGCCATACCCGGGCCAAGCCGGGCACTAACAACGTAGAGTTGGTTTCGCGGCCCGGAAGGCACTGGGCGGGGCAGGGCGGGCGACGAGGGGGTGGCTGGCGTGGGCTGGCGTGCCGCCGCGGTGAGGGCTGCGGTGGCGCCGGGGGGTTGGAATCCGCCATGGGCCGCGCCCAGCCAGGCACCCCGTTCACTGTGCGGCAATAGTTAGCATCGCTCACGAAGCGGGGGCTACTGAACTGCACCTAAAATATTCGAAAAAAAAAATTTAAAAATTGTTAAATTTTTCTGTGAAAACAAATTTTTTTGTATGCGACGAAAGTTATCCAAAGACAACGGCCATCTCAAAGAGACTGAAATAACAGATACGTCGTAAATTAACAACAGAAATTTTTATAGTGAAATACTGGGGAAGTCCGGGGAGGAGGGTGGGGAGCGCGAGCAGCCGGAGCTGCGCGCAGGTGTGCGTCAGGCTTCGGCCTCGGCGCGCCGGCGGCCACGACGGGGTCGCACGTTGAGGGACGAGAGCGACAGGCGCGTCGTGCAATCCAAGCGCGGAGGAAGGCGCGGGGTAAAAGGTGCAAGGTGTGGGGGAGGGGGCTGAACGCGGCGACGCACGGCGACGAGTACGATGATCGCTCCGGGGGTGGGGACGACGAGGGAGGAGGCAGGGGTTATGCCTGTCGCATTTGAGGCTTCGGTGCCAAGAGAGCAGGGGCGGGGCAGGGCGGGGCAGGGCGGGGCAGGGCGGGGCGCCACACACCGTGCGACCGCGCGGGGGCGCGGCAGAAAAAATATTGGAGGAGGGAGGGAATGAAATGCGTGGAGGGGTGCGTGGGGCGGGGCGGGGCGGTACCGCCACTGTACAGGTGAGCGGGGCGTTCGCGGCGCGATATTAGCTTTCCAGCCACGGCCCGTCGCGAGGCCCGTCGCGAGGCCCGTCGCGAGGCCCGTCCGCCGCCCTCGGCCCGCCGGCCCGCCGGCCAGGCGTGTCAAAGGCTTCGCCCGGCTTCATGTACCCCCACCTCGTTTCTTGCAGAGACAGACGTAAAAAAAAATAAAATTGGTGAGAATGAAATAAAATAAAATTGCAACTGAAGCGAGAAAGTCTGCGTCGCGCGCGAATATATTATTCAAATCTTTCCTTCTCTTGGCGCCCTTGTAGTGGCGCGCGGATTTCATCCGGGGCCTCGGCATGCGGATAAGCCTGTTAGGAACGCGCGCCGTGATTCGGGACGGGGCGGGGCGGGGCGGGGCGGGGCGGGGCGGGTCCCCGACTGCACCGCCACCCTCATTTCCTCGCAACCCCCGCCGCCTTTCCCTTTCACCACCCGCCCCGCCCCACCCCGCGCTCTCCCTCCAATCATGCCGGGGGCCACTCTGCCAGTCTGGTTCGTCCCGCTTCCATCCAACTTGCCGTCGGTCGTCATGCCGACTTCCCATCCATCTCTCCAAGAGTCGGACAAAACTGCGTAACTACACAGGGAAACGCGTCGTAATTACGCTGTTTTGTCCGAATCTTGGGGATCTGCCACCGTCTCTCCGCTCGGCAACGCGTCCTTCCCGCCGTGCCGAGTCAATATGCTGCCGTCGGCTGCCGTGCGCACCGGGAGCACCTAATGTCCAGCCGCCAGCCGGGACGTAGCGCCGTGCGCAGCGCGCATAGGCAACGCGGCGACAGGCGCGCGGCGCGCCGGCCCCGCTGGCCTACC